>JAUCNG010188862.1:1388-14279 GCA_032353305.1 Cephalothrix spiralis
TATGTTGCGCAACATAAATTTACCATTAGTTAAGGTACCATTGACGTATCGGAGCGTAAAACCATACATCGTATTGGACCGTGCTTTTAGAGGTCGGTGGCTGGTGGGGTAATGACCAGCAACCGATCTAATCTGAGGGATTTAGTTCGGCTAATGACTTACACTTATTCATCATGATGTACTCGTGACCTAGATACAGAAATAGTTGTTCCTCCAACCTATTAGGAATGGGGAGAGGAAAGAATGTATTAATATTTTTTATTAGATAGCAAATTGTTACTGATCGCTGCGTATTTTGGCTTGGATCAGGCTTGATTTATTTTGAAGGGTTTAAAGTGTTTGTAGGATACATAGGTGAAGTGTTACTTGTTATTTTTGAGGTGGTGTGAGAAAAGGTTTTGACATAATTCTGTTAAATAAAGGATGATTAGGCTGAGCTTTGGTTAAGTTATATATTTGAATGTGTTTTTGGTGTATGTATCTTAATCGTGATGAAATCGGTTTTTGTTTAAAGATCTAGGCCTAATTCTGAGGACGAATCTTAATTAATGAGTGTTGTGTTTGGAAGGATCATGCTAATTTTCAATTAGAAAAAAAATCTACTATTTTCAGACACATGTTTTAATTCACTGCAGTCTTATGTGTCTCTTTCATGCCCACAGCACGTCAAGTATTAGGGTAGGATTGACTTTATGTCAAAGGAAGTGTACTATCAGTACGGTAGAACTCAAACTGAAAGTTTAACAGTTTGGTCATGCTGTAATAAATTACCTTTTAAAAAAAATATTTTGTTTAAACCTGGAAAAAATTTATTTGATATTAATCCACTGTTTGTGCCGCGCCGCCTGTCGAAAAACTTGCAACTTGCACCTAAGCAGTTTCAGTTGACAGTTTAGTGCAAGTTCATTTTTTCGATATTGCGCAAAATGTGTAAGAAGAATAAAAAATGCTGCTAGCATATAATATGTTGACCGGTGATAATATCAATACAATACCTAGGTCCCTTAATGTTAGGGCTTTTGGGATAATGCTTGTGTTGAAAGCTCATCATGCGACCCTTCAGCGAATTGAAGGAGAAATTACGAATCTAAATACCGTATTTAAGATGATGAACTGCTCATTGTTACTGATTTAACTTTGCGTACTACTGTGTGGCCGCCACTGCTAAATTCACTACTAAATTCGCTAACCCCAGATTTTCCGACGGATGCGGAGCTCCTGTTCTTGGCTCTGATCTTGGCAACTTGGTTCTCAGCAGAATCGGCGCGTTCCTCAGCTTCTTCCAATTCGTGTTGAACCTTGCGGTATTTAGCCAAATTAATGGCAGCAATTTCCTCCTGTGAAAAGAAAGGTATTTCCAATTTAAGTAAATGGAAGTTGCATTTACTTTGCTGAACTGCTTAAGTGTTCAGTTGCATTTTAATTTAGTAGTTGAATAACATCCCTTTTTGTTAATTAATTTGTTTTCTCTTCTTTACTTATTCAACTGAACGAAGTGCATTCTTTTTTTAAGTAAGTATGTTTTTCTTTAACAAACACAATGAACAATGAATATGAGACGGCTCTTGATACTTACAGCTTCTTCAACCTGTCTCTTGTATGTCTTTATCTTGGCTTGAAGTTTGTCAACAAGATCTTGCATACGTTCTTGGTTCTTGCGGTCTTCATCAACCTTTAACACCAAATTATTTTGTAAGTTTACCGGAAATTTTAAATGTTATCTATACTTGACCTGATGATGCCAATATAAGGCGAAATTAATTGTCGCTCTTGACTTTAAACCTCATGTGTCTTTGGAGTTTTTTAGACTTTGTTTAGTTTATCTTTTCATTAATATATGATTTGTTTATTTCTGTGTCAACAACACATAGATTCAATTTTCACATTAAATTTTAACATATTAACAAAATTATCTACAAACAAATAAAGTTCTACAAATGTTTGTTGCTCTTTAATATATCATAATAAGAATTTTTCAAATGTGAAAATTGAATATGTTTGGTGATTATTGACGCTAATGAACTTACCTGGAATGATAATTCCTTGAGGCGACGTTCACCCTTGCGCATATTTTTGACTGTTTCAGCATGGCGGCGCTGTTCACCATCATATTCAGCTTCCAATTCACGTACTCTCTGTTCAAGTTTAGCTAGTGCTCTCTTGCCACCCTTCATTGCTGAAGCTTCAGCTTCATCAAGACGGGCTTGGAGTTCCTTGACCTGGTTCTCTAAGCTCTTGCGCATCTTCTCAATTTGCATGGCATGGTCTTGTTCGTGACGGAGTTCTTCTGCGAGTTGAGCAGCATCAGCCATGGCCTTCTTTGCCTTGTCTTCAGCCCCTCTGATTTCATTGGATTGATCTTCGAGATCGCTCTGCATGGCATTGATGTCGGCTTCGAACTTTCTCTTGGCTTGGGACAATGTGTTGTTTTGGATCTGGAGTTCGTTGACTCTGTCTGTTGCCTCGTGGAGTTCGTTCTCAGCTGCCTTACGTGCACGTTCAGCAGATTCCATTGAGGTTCTGAGTTCCTCAAGTTCAGATAGAAGCATGTTGCATCTGCGCTCAGACATGGCATGGTTCTCTCTGAGTTCATCACGTTGACGGATTTCTTCTTCGAGATGTGTTTGCATTTCCTTGCATTGGGCTTGGAATTTCTTAATGTTCTTCTCTGAATCGGCTCTCTGTCTGTTGGCGCCATCAAGAGCAACTTCAAGTTCATTGATGTCTTGTTCGAGTTTCTTCTTGACACGCATGGCTTCAGACTTGCCCTTGGATTCAGCGTCAAGTGATGCTTGCATGCTGTCCATTGCACGTTGGTGGTTGCGACGGGTGTTTTCGAATTCCTCTTCCTTCTCAGCAAGACGACGATCAATTTCTTGTCTGACTTGGGAAAGTTCGAGCTGGGAGCGCATGACCTTGGCCTCTTCTTGTTCAAGAGCAGCCTCGGCTTCTTCGAGGGCGGCTTGGAGTTCTTCCTTTTCCATCTCGAGTCTTCTCTTTGCCTTTTCGATTTCATGGGATGATCGGCCACCTTCTCCGAGTTGGTCGGTGAGTTCGTGAATTTCATCTGAGAGGTTCTTGTTCTCACGTCTGAGAGCATTGATGGTGTCGTTGGATTCTTCAATTTGTTGTTTAAGCTTGAAGATTTCAGTTGAAAATCCTCTGCTCTCACGTTGAATGCCTTCCAATTCGTGCTGGGTGTCTTGGGCTTTGTGTTGCCATTCAGCGACAGTTTTGTCAAATTGGCGTTGCTTCTTTTCGAGAGAGCTGGCGAGAGTGTTGGCACGTTCAGCATCAATCATCAAGTCTTCAACTTCACCCTGGAGTCTGTGCTTAAGTTTTTCTAATTGAGCACACTTGGATTGGGCAGCTTCGAGATTGCTCTCAGATTCGTTGAGCTTGGCAGATAGTTTACGTTTCAACTCTTCAGCTTCTTCTGATGATCCAAAGCCACCGCCTTCAGCCTTTTGTCTCCATTGCTGGATTTCACCCTGGGCCTTGGCAAGTTGACGTTGAACTTCAGATTTGGATTCTTGTTCCTCTTCAAATTGTTCACGGACTTGGTCAAGATCAGCACGAAGGTTGCGTACTTCACCTGAGAGTTTGGTACGGCCCTGGAATTGAGAGATAAGATTCACTAATTAAGCAACTTGTTAAACAAAAGTCATACACGTAGGTCTATAAATAAACATAAGGCCTAAATAGTTAAGTGAAGTTATTAATCTCTGTAATTATTTTTGTAATTTTCTCTATGAAGTGTTCTTACGATTTGATCTGTATTTAGGGATAATTCAAAAGATATTTGAATTATTGGCAAGTACATTTCCATACAGATATGGTTTTTCATACTTACACGGCTTTCGTCTTCAAGTGATCGCTTGGCTTCCTCGAGTTGAGCGGAAAGTTGTTGTTTGACCTTGGTGAGTGCACTGATTTGGTGTTCGGCCTCTTCCAAATGACGAGAGAGATCACCATTTTCAGCTGTAAGGCGAGACTTGGATGATTGGAGCTCGTTGAGGTTTCGTGCGTTTTCGTCCAACTTGCCATTGGCTTCTGAGAGTTGTGATTCGAGATTCTTGCTAAGCTTGTCAGCACCAGACTGTATGAAACAAATGAATCAGTTATATCAAAGTGATTTAACAATAACACACACACAATATAATCTTTATTTTATAAACTACAATTACCACTTTACGACACTTGTCTTATTCTAATAAATCCAAGTGATTATGGGTAACTAAATTATGTGTTGATGTGATTCGCTGAATATTCAAAAAGTAAGGTGTATAGCGAAAAAATATTTTAAGCAATTACCTTAATGCGTTCAAGCATTTTGATTTGATATAAAAGATCTTCGACTTCAACTGCCTGATCTTTTTGAGCATATTCTAATCTGAGAAAGGAAGGGAGAGGATTGCATGCATGTTAGTATGAGAGAGTACATGTATTATACACTGTAATGTTCTGAAAATAACATTTAGAAGGATTAGTAACTATCACATAAGTCATGCAATGGGTAGGTATTTTACCTTGCCCTTGCTAATGTGGTCGAGTTGTCCCTGGAGATCATCCATTTCGGATTTGAGTTGGGTCTTTTCCTTTTCAATTCTGCAAGATAATTGATAATTTTCAAATTTTCGTTCATTGTTTTCTTAAGTTTGGCATTATGTTTAGTTTTTAGTTTTCCTTTTTAAGAATTTAGCTGAAAAGTTAACTGCTTAATTGATTACTTACTTGCTCTTGACTTTTTGGAGTTGATCAACTTGGTCTGAGAGTTCATTGACGGCATCTTGGTTCTTCTTTCGGAGGCCGGCACTAGTTGCTTCGTGTTGGATGGCAGATTCTTCCAAGTCGCGGCGCAATTTCATTAATTCTTGCTCACGCTTCTTGTTCAAATCGATTTGAGCAGCAGTGGCACCACCAGCTTCGTCAAGACGCTCGCTAAGTTCTTCAAGCTCGCGACTGGCTTCATTACGTTGTTTCTCAACCTTGAATAGAAAAAATTCATTGAATTGCAATTGTAGAACATAGAAATCGCCTGCGGTTGATATCAATCATGGTTGTTAGATAAATAGAATATAATGAATAGATTAGAATAAAATGAATAGAAGCCTCTGAACTTCTTTGATAATCAATCATGGTTGTTATATAAATAAATTGGACACATGTTTTGTATCAGAAAAATCATTAGATTGATTAATTTAGGATAATCGGTATCCTGGAGTTGCAACCAGACAGCTAAAAGCATTCAACATTTAGTAATTGTTGTTATTTTCAACAGTTTCTGATTGTGAAAGATTGTTTCTTTCGATCAGGATTTATTAAATTCTTACCTTTGATCTGGCCTGTCGTTCAGCTTCAAGTTCTTCCTCGAGTTCCTCAACACGAGCCTGAAGAAAAAAGAAAAAATTGGTTTATGGGTAATAAAATACACAATTGTATGGCAAAATTGGCGATTGCCAATTTATGTTCTTAGAATGATGAGAATGGTTTAAAAACAAATTTACTTGGTAGTTCTGGCATCTTAAAACATTCCTATAATGCTCAGATTCCGGATCTTCAAGCATTCTTTCATAATCCCTTTCAAATGCAGACATTACTCCTTGTCGCAAATAGTTAACTCACTTTACTATGGCACATAATTTTGTCTATAGTATATAGTACGAACAGTCGTATTTACATCTTGTAACAAATACGTCCCGAAATTCGTACTTCAGTATTTCGCATCAAATCGAAATATTTATATAAAGACTTGGTATACTTTGATATTTGACAAATTAATATGTATGCAGTGGCAAATGAATAATATGCTTTCTTTTGAAATAATAATTTTACTTGACAAATATCTTATTTATCATATTTGTTACTTATATTGTAACTTTTTATTTAAAAAGTATTTTTGTACCTACTTGATACATATTCGAAATACGTGTCACAGTGAATCCGGTACCCCATTCATTAATTTCTCGTATAAGTTGTTTACTCTTTGTACTAAGTGTCGATGGATAATAAACTGGTCTAGAAACGTTTCGTAACGACGGTATTCCATAACGACTTTCTACCGCCTCATATCTATTGGTATAATTTGAAAGGGAACTCCGTCGTATGTCCTCTTTCTGTTTTTCTCCTAAACTAGGATCCGTATATAAACCTTTAATCGAAACACTCGGTTCTAAATCTTCAGGTGACGAACTTTTAGTCCTTAAAGAAATATCTCCATTCATTGGATTTTCAGTTTTAAAATTCTCCTGTCCCGGTTCGACCGGTGTATCAGGTATTGAATCATTGATAGAATCCGAATCGATATTAGGTGTATTCGGTATATTATCGTGAACCTCCGAAATTTGAACTTCTTCTACAGAAGACATGTTTGATTCTGCCAAAATATTCCAAATACGTTCTAATAGTATCCAATCGGTAACAATATAATTGACACGTCGAAATCTAAAGGAAACTTAATTATCTATCCTAATGTTAAGCTTCCATTTAATTAAGAGGTCATCGAGGAAGGAACTCTGATAGTGTCTAGGACTCTAGATGGGTTGAGAAAGCAGTGGGGCATTATGGGAAATACCAATCTACAATTTTGCAACTAATATCACCTGGTGAACATTTGAGGTAATATAATCACTAACTGAATCGACAAATGGGCATCAACAATCTCATCTGGATTCCTTACCGGTAACGCCCCCACACTATTTTGATAAATTGTTCTATAGAATGTTCTGTCTGCTCTAGAGAATTTAGATATTACGAATTCCGGTTGTACTGTTTTTTTGTCAGAGCTTATTGATAATTTCAATCCTCAGCAGGGTTGTCTATGTCTAAATAATGGATTTTTTTTCAAATAAAAAATGACCCAGCATTATCCAAACGTGATATGATAAAAATTATCAGACACCAATCAGTCACTATCAAGAGGTATAGAAACACACAGTCCTAAGGCTATTTGAATGCAAACAACTCTGGCAACATTATAGAGTTTGTCATGTTTGATGAGGACTTACTTTCTGGCAGGAAATGTAACTTACCTGGAGTTCCTTGATCTTCTTTTGGAGCTGGCTAACCATGCTTTGTTCATCTTCAACCTTGCTGTTGAGACTGTTGATTTCAACATCCTTCTTGCGAACATTGTCTTCTAGATCTCTCTTGATGCGCTCTAATTCATCAACGGTTTCTTGTGTCATCTTGAGGTCGTTCTCCAACTTTCTCTTTACCTTGTCAAGGTCGCCTCTTGATTTCTTCTCACGTTCAAGGTTGTCCTCGAGTTCATCCAAAGTGTGTTCAAGTTTCTGTTTGAGTTTGTTGAGATGGTTAACTTTGTCTTCTTCAGCTTGGAGTTTGTCACTGGTGTTCTTGCCACCTTCCTCAAGTGCCTTCTTTTCCTTCTGGAGCTTGGCAATTGTTTCGTCTTGTTGTGCCATTTCATCATTAAGAGTTCTGATTTGTCCATCCTTAGCTGATTTTTCTTGTTCAGATTTTTGGAGGTTAAGCTCAAGTTGTTCAATGTTCTTCTTGAGGCCATCAGACTTTTCTTCCAACTTCTTCTTGACACCTTCCAATTCACCTGCTGCATCTTCTTCATCTAATAGACGCTCTTCCATTTCCTTGAGTTGTGACTCGAAGTCCATCTTCTGCTTGACAAGATTGGTGATCTTTTCCTCTGCATCAGAGAGATTGTCTTGTTCAGCCTGGAGTTGGAGGAATAGGTCGTTCTTGGCTTGGAGGAGACCAACATTTTGTTCTTCCAATTGCTTTCGGAGCTCGTCAATACGCTTCAATTCACTGGTGGTCTTCTCAAGTTCTTCGAGTTTTCCCTTCATCTCATCTTCAGCACGGGCCTGGCTAAGGAGTGGCTTGACCTTTGTGTAAAGCTTCCACCATTGCCAATTCCTGAGTTGCAAGTACTTCCTGATGTTCCTCTGCATGATAGAGAGAGCAACTCTGCAAAAGAAATTGAATATTTTAGAACAGAGATAACAATATACATTTGTACTGTTAAACATATTATGATCTTTTGTTCATTTCAAATTTATTATCATTGTGATCTGCGCTGGTGGTCCATAATTGCTAACTCGGAAGGATTGTAATAAGTTGGTAATCTTGATAGAATTTAATGTATGAAATATGGATTTTAAGTCAACTTAAATTTCAATAACGGTTTTGTAAGATTGATCTTACCTCTGGTCTTGAAGTTTCTTGTATTGTTTACGTTGGATGTAACCTCTGATGTGAGCCTGGAACAAGGAGACGATCTTCGAGAGACGTTCATCACGCATCTCTTCAAGTTCACCGAGAACACCGGCTTTGAAGAATACTTTGGTGAGACCAGGTCTGTATTTGGAGTTGTCAAGTTGGAGCGCGGTAAGGACCTTCTCTGAAACTTGCTTGGCATCGACGAAACCTTGTGGGACAGCATTTGGAGCGAGGATACAGTATCTGTAAAGATAATGTTTTTGAAATATTAGTTTTTACACTAAAAAGTGAGAGTACATTGTATATTACTTTAGAGTGACTTTCTGTTTTTTATTTGTTTTTTTTAAAGTAAAAATGTACTTACCGCTGCTTGAATTCAGGGTACAAGATTCTGTTGGGGAATCCCTTTCGGCAAATACGGATACCTTCCAATACACCATTACAATGGAGTTGATGGAGTACGAGATGATGATCGATGAGACCTAAATTTGAACAAAAATCATTAGTGATAATTCAACGGCCACAAAAATGCAACTAAATGTATTAAATATAAACACTTAATTTGATTTTTCCATTACATTTGCAACTTAATGGACTTATTTTACGCTAACCATGTTTATTGCTGAAAGTTCTATCACTCGATCTCATCGGACAAATATCACTTCGACATTTTTGGATCAAATAAATGATATTTCGTCAACGGTGTTGCGAACTTCAGGGTAAAATAATTAATAAAAGATATATAATGAATAAAATATTAATGAATAATATAAATACATAATTTCGTAATAGTAACATTCGATACAGGGTTGGTGTGGATAAAGGACAAAACACAGGACGGCACAAAAAAGGTTATAAAAGATAAGAAGGAACAAACAGGGAACTTTTACAAGAATAGTTTACCAGTAGTGCAACGCTGACATAGAGTTAATTAATCAGCATTTTATTTGATGTGATTTAACTCTTCCCAGAATAACCTGCGCTATGTCGTGTATGCACCGGCTCTTGCTGGTCAGAGTAACGCTGCCAGTATTTTTAATTTACTCGTATATGTCTGAGGTCTTACCTGATATTTTTTGCTCATTTGGGATAATGCATCGGACAAAATGTGGATTCGTGCTTTGGAGTGTTCTCATCAGTAAAATGAGTTGTTCCTGTTATAAAGAGGACAGGGACAATACACAAGTGTAAGGGTAAAGGTTCAAGGTTAGAGAAAGGTATAAACAAGATAATTAAAGATACACATTAAATAATTTGTTATCTATCTTTAAAGAATCTTGTTTATGTGAAAAAGGTGAGACACGCACACGCATGCAAGATGATCAGCGCCACCTAACATCAAACAATGATACACAAGGAAAGGTAAGGAGTGGTGAGGTTAACATATGATCAGGAGAATTTGTCATCTTGGGTTACCTGATGTCTTGGTTTCATTGGGAATAATACATCTGATGAAATGAGGACTTGTGCTGTGCAAATTCTTCATGAGTTTATTCAAAGATTCCTAAAGTTTGATCAAAAGTACATTAGTAAAATATCCTGAAATAAGATCTAGTTCATACTAAATTAATTACTGTTAGTCTGTGCGTTTTGCTTTTAATAATAAGAGTGAGAAAATTGCTTAAAAAGTAATCGATGAAAAAATAAAAATTTATCATTAAATTTAGTGCCTTGATTTATTACTCAAATACTTGTGTTTCAGTAAGAAATTAAAACTAAACTACATGTATACTATTTCTACTAAGATGATTTTAAACAGAACTTTTAGATTTAGATTTAAAATGAATGAGGTCTAAACTATAAAATCTAGGCTAGAAGAGATTTCAAATATTTTAATACCCTCAAAAATGCAACCATATGAAATTCATATTGGATTATAATTGAATTGCATAATAATATCAAACTGGACGTCATCAGAGATGCAGGGATGAAATAAGGTTCTTCGAAAACTTGGAGAATTGAAGCTACTCATATTCATGTACATGTGATGGAATCAATATTAAAGTTGCAGTTTTGATGTATTAAACTACTGGAAGGAAACTAACACAAAAGGAGACGATCGCATGCACGGATATATCATGTTCGAAATTCCAATATTTCAAAAATGGAGAGTAACACAGGAAAGTAACACAGGAAGGACAGGATTTCACAACGGCTCTGAAAAAAGAAGGTTCTAGGATGTCACACATGATAGTGACGTCGTGCTTGGCTAGAGTATATAAAGAATGAAGGAAGAAGTCACGGCAAAAGTTCATGCTTTGATAATTGGACCAGAATAATTCGGGGTATTTAAAGTCGGGGCACATCATGCAGGGTCATGTAGTTCAATTTGACCTTGTGGGATCCTGAGATGGTTGAACCCATACCACCCTTCTTCTTCTTCTTGCCGCCGCCGCCGCCCTCTGGAATTGTCCAAGTATTTTGTTTGTTAAACATAGTTAAAAATAGGTTAACAAACCCCGAGTCAAGGTTAAGCTTTGATTAACACTTCAATGTTATGGTTTGGTACGTGTCAATGAAAAGCCATTGCCTATTACTCGACAGTTCAATGATACATCAGCTTAGAAAATCAGTTCCCCATATTCCATTGCAATATAAGATTTGTACCACCTCATTATTTTATTATCATCATTGTCTTTTAGAAATGAAATATAGGAGATTTTCTGCGCTTCAGTAAGGTGCATAATTTCATAAGTCACTATGAAACTACGATATTACAACGAATTCTGAAAACAAATTTAATTGTATTCAAAATTTGTTGTTAATCAGTTGAAAAAATCATCTCGTACCCTGTGTGTATATGAAACGGTCATGAAGCTTCCGCCCTTCTTGCGTTTACCTTTACTTTCTTTGTCTAAAATAAGAAATATTGGAAGAACATTGGGTTTTAGGGTCAATTTAGACCCAGGGCCAAGAAATATTTGTTTAATTTGACTCATTATAATAATATAGAGAATGATTTAAGGAATATATTGATCCAGCTCTTTCATTAAAAATTGCTTAAATTACTTATAATTCCACTTCAGAAATTCTTTAAGAGGATAGTATCAATTAAAGGCTGTATGAAAAATATTTCGTATTAATTCTTCAAAGGTTTTATATTTGATAATACTTTAAATCATGAGAATTATCGAAAAGTTATCTGTTTTTGGCATTGATGGCCATAATCAGGTTATTACAAAATGATAATAAGAATCATAACCTTACCAGCTGGGGGATCAACGTGGAAGAGCAGTGAGATAAGTTCCTGCTTAGATCCACTGAAGAGTGTGATGACAGTGTCATTAAGTGGATCCTTGTTCTTTTGCAACCAACCAGAAATGTTGTAGTTGACCTGTAGAATGAAAAGCATTCATTAAATACCTGCTCTCGGGACCAGTATTTGTTGACAATAACAATTGATTTTAAAAGACTTATTACATTAGATAAAAGGTTTATTTGATATTTGTTGATCTTTTTTATTCTCGATCTACGCGCCGCTTAAAATCCTATTATATCAAAGTTTTTTTAAGTCATACTTACAGTACCAGCATAATGAGCCAAACCAAAATGAGCTTCAGTCTGACCGGGCTTTGGTGGTCTTGGTTTCTGGAAGTTGGTAGACTTGCCAAGATGGTTGCCGTACAACATTTCCTTGAATGTTGTATCAGTAGCCTTGGGGAACATGCACTGTTCTTCAAGGATGGATAGGATACCCATGGGCTGAAGTAAAAATATGTAAAGAATATAACTATCAAGATTTAGACTGTATCATTTATTAAATCAAGCGCCGGATCAAAGCCATCCAAAGTTCCCTCACCATCAAGAATGTCGACCAACTATGCAACGAGAGTGGCTGAAGTAATTTCATTTTCGTCATATTGTACTTAATGCTGGGAGAATTATTTTGGAGCGCTCCGCCAAGGCAGGGAGATACAGGCACAGAATAATTGTTTTAACCAAGAAGTTTTATTTCAATAATAAAATAATAACGTTAATGAAATTGATATTAATTTTTTACATATTACAATTTATTAAGAAGTGTTTCGAATGGCGTATCATAATAGAAATAGATGAAACAACAAAATAGAACTCATTTTAATACTTGGTTATTGATTTTCGATATATTGCGAACCGCGTATATGTCACTTTATTAATTTTATTCATTTTTAAGAGAGAGTTATCCTTTTAGAAGATAAGTTTTAATAAAAAATAAATTTATCTAGCACTCCAGACCTATGTGTTGCATGAGGAGGGTATCTAGGGTGAAAATTATTTGTCGTGAAATATTTTTTCATGACAAAAGATATGTCGCGAAAGACAGTTTCATGGCAAATTATTTGTCGCTTGGTCAGGGATTTTTTTTAAATGGTCAGGGATTCAGGGAAAAGTCAGGGAATTTTGAAATAAAAATAAGACGAAATATCAGTTATATAATAAATATCAGTTTTTGTTGTTGTGTCTATGGATAAAACTTCGGTTTTCTTTCAATATGGCTCTCGTCAGCGACTCGTGCCACATAGAAAGTCTGCGACTCGTGCCATATTGAAAATACTCATGATGTAGCTATATATCACTTCCTTTATAAATAATTAATTTTATACAGGACTTGATTTTTTGAGAAACTGTCAAAAATATGACTTTGTAGAACGTACTGTAGGCCTTATAAGATCTAGGAAAATTAGATATGAGAAATATGACATGATGTGTTCACTG
>JAUCNG010188863.1:0-12994 GCA_032353305.1 Cephalothrix spiralis
TAAAGCCCTCGTTCCTGAACTTGTGCAGTTTCAAAATCGAATTACCGTAGTAAAACAGTCAATAATATTATAGTATCAACATTTTTTATTAAAATAACATGACTATAAAATAATCTCAATTCTCATGCTGTCTATAAATCTAATCAATTAGACTAATCCTCACCTATATTGATCATCATTATCATATTATGATAATGATGATCAATATAGGTGAGGATAGTAGGGCTTATTGATTATATGATTTTGTTTTAAAGTCATACATGTACCAATTGTTATTGGAAATTAAAAAAAAATATTTTCAGTTTCCATGGGATCTCATCCATTCTATGCTCATAAAAGCCCTGTGAAAATGTTTGGGATGTCATAGGGAGAAAAAATAGTCTGTTTATCATTCATTCAAAAAGTTTGTTTTATATTTGTTGCAGAATTGATGTTATAAAGAATTGTAATCGAATTTCAAATTTTTTTTTGTTATTAATCTCGACGTCAAAATGTTATAAAAGTATTTTTGAGTGAATATTGTTCTTAATGTTATGAACAAAATTGATTGACACACATTGAGAGATTTTGCATTTCCCTTATCAGAATAAGCTAAGTCTACAAAGTCATTATTTGATTTTATTCAAAATATTTCATATGATCATGGGCATAAATATAGGAAATTTGGGAAAAAGTAGGTTTTGAGAAACTTAACTTAAACTTCCATTTTTAACACCAATTCTGCAATACATGTAGTAAGTTTCATGCTAGTTCATTATTTTGTGTATATACCTCTTATATATTTTTCTTACAAAATGAAAAATGAATTGTTGTCCGCGCTCGGGCTAACAGATATAGTCACTATGTCATCTATGTTGTGATGGATTTGCTGGAAATGTCATGGAAGTTTGCTTTCGGAAAGCTGTGTCATGCACCTTGTTAATATTGTATCGGATAATCCGATAGACGATATTTGCTGAAAGCCTTATCATAATCCTGATTATAATGACCGTATAGCCGACCTTGGTCTTTGCGGAATAATATATTACATGTACATACCGTTTACAATAATATAGCCAAAGTGCCATTCCAAAGTGTTTGAAATTTAATCTAAGTGCATTTAAGTTGCACTTAGGTGCACTGGGAGTAACTCCTATGTGGTCTGTGCACGGATAAAAGGTTATGGCACCCACTCAGAGGGTGTCAAAGTTTGATTTTATTGAAAATTTCGAAATAGTTTGATTTTATGCCAAAGTTCCAAGGTATTTGAAATTTAATCTGAGTGCATTTAAGTTGCACTTAGGTGCACTGGTGGTCTCTGCCAATTTTCGAAATATTTTTAATCTATGCCCAAGTGCAATTCCAAAGTGTTTGAAATTTAATCTACGTGCATTTAAGTTACACTAAGGTGCACTGGGAGTAATTCTTATATGCTCCTTGCCCGGCTAAAAAGTTATGGCACCCACTTTATTTAATGTCAAAGTGCCATCCCGAGGATTAGGTTACAATAATAGTATACAGTCGAGAGTAATTCCTATATTATCGCTAAAAGTTAATTAGAGGGTGCCAAATGAAGATATCTAATGACATGTCGACTTTGTTGTTTTGATGCCGAAGTACCATCTCTTCACTTTAGGAACACTGAGTATCAGTCACTGTATCACCTTAATGTCCCATGCCCGGATAGAAATTAATTACACTAACTTCGAGTGCCAATGCGAAAGTCATAATTTATAGCCCTTTGACATTTTGCGTATGGTACCGGCATGCGACAACTAAAGATATTCCAAATTTTTGAACAAGCCCCCCTGAAAATTTGCGCATACGACATTATTAATTGTCGCTATTAATTGTTACTAATATGCGCTTGCGACAGTCTTATTTATTATCTCTAACTATACATGTATTCCAAATTTTTGAACAAACTCCCCCTGACGATTTGAATCTGAATATGAATCTGATTCTAACTTTACAATAGTTTTTTTTAGTGTTTTAAAATCGAATCTGAATCTACTGCTAACTCTACCGACGTCCAATAATGATAAACATGTTGGATGGAAAAATTGGCGAGGGCTGAAATTTTTTTATACCAAAAGTGTTCCCGGTGTGTTCGCACATTGGCGGGTAGACTCATAAATTACGATTTTAAGCATCTTTTTGCATTTAATCCCGTTGGTGAGCCAAAAATTTCAGACTTTTCATTACCCTTTTAAAAAATTCAGCTCTCGCCAATTTTTTTGTCCATAGGTATTGGTATATAGCTAGGTAATCCTATTTTTTAAGTAAATCTACTTTTATAATGATTAAATTTTGAATTATTGTTTAAAGGTACAGTTTTGTACGGTGATTTTTATCAATCTTTTTGTAATTATATTTATATGTCTGTTGAATTTAGAAATCGCTCCACGTGTTTTTATGACTTTTATATGTTGTTATTTAAGAAAGTTTACGTACCCGTATATCAATTAATTGTTTTAATGTTAAGTTTATGTTCAGTTTATTAATTAAACTTAAATAGAAGGTTTTAAATCCATCATTTAATCAAATAAGTTCATTGGTGATTATCAGTATGAGTGCAGTTTAGCATCATTAAATTTAAGTATTAACGACATCAAAACTTCAAAACTGCAAATAGCATATAATGTATTTGCATTCGACGACATGATTATTATAAACTTTTTTTTCATTTACTGTAATTCAACGTTTTCATTCAATTGAATAATCATAAGTTGCTTTTTTATTTGATTGGATAATATTTAGTGGAATTATTGAATTGTGGAGAAAAATTGTACTTATGGGATTGTCACCGCTTTTGTACAGTTAACGAATTATAATACTTTTATATGTGGTGGTATCATTAGAAATGTCTTGGGAATGTGATTCCCAAAGGCTATTAGAAGTCAAATTAAATAACAAGGGCGCATCAAGCGGCGAAAACCGCACATCGCCTTTTCAGGAGGACAGCCTAAACAGTGGGGCATTTTAATAAAAGTTTATTCCAAAAATAAAATCAGGAACCAATTTATACTTCATATGGCTAGGTGACATTTTCTGAAATTCATGGTTAATCGATAATTTCAGAAAACAATGCTGTGACGTCAACAAAATGACGTTACGGCGTCATTAAACAAAACTTTGAGAAAATGACACCTAGCCTGATTTCAAGTATAAATTGGTTCTTGATTCATTTTTGGCATCAGTTTTTATTAATGTCCAACCCTTAGGCTGTACTGATATAGCGAAATGCAATTTTTAGCCGATAGGGACACCATTATGACGTCATTTGACTTCTCATAGTCTGCCTTTGGGAATGTCAGTCCCAACGTCAAATTATACCACCTATGCGTCATATGCCTGTAGTACTCTTCCTTTACAATACAAAAGCGGTGACAATCCCAAAAGTACAATTTTTTCTCCTCATTTCAATAATTCCATTAAATTAGATGTATGTATGTATTATTAAGATACATTATTCAGTGATACATAATATACATGTACATTGAATGATTATTCGTTTTGTATAGTACATGTACATGTACTCCCGGCATTTGATTGACTATTGTGTTTTATGCTATGTCAGGATATGGGGCATTCCAGCGTTAACATCGCAGTTTTTTGCGTTCTCCCTTAAATAAATATCTCCCTTATTTAATATCATTTGAAGGAAACATTCCAGCGTTAAAATCGTCGATAAATCGCAGATTTTTTTGCGTTCTCCCTTAAAATAATCTCTAGAGGTACATCATGCCATGCGACCTGACGTTAACATATCGTCCGAAAATTTTCGGACGATGTTAACGATTTTTCTGCTCGTTACAGCGCGGTTATTACAAGTTGCACGGCGTTTTACCTGAGAATGGTTATTCATTGTCAACTAATCTAATTTACGGTCTATTTCTGAGACCTAAAAAGATTGATGTATCTTCGGAAATATTTAAGGGAGATCGCAAAAAACTGCGATTTATCGGACGATGTTAACGCTGGAATGCCCCATATATAGAAACTATTTTCCTTCATAATATCTCATCCTATTGATTTTTTTGGTAACTGGAAGTCGTATAGTTTTGGACTGCTGCGTTTGTACAGTAGAATTAAGTTTTCAATTAATTTTTTTAACTAAGACGTTTTTTTGTACAGTGCGTTTTGTGTAGAATATTTTTGAACGAATATAATTTCTCAATAGCTAGAATTATGATATCGATAGTTTTTCTTATAAACGTAGAGTATTTTTTGGCATATTCTCATACATGTAGGGGCTTGTAGGGCCTACCTAACAATAATATCAGAGCCTAAAATTGTCAGAAACGGGTCCGACTCCAAATTTATTACTTTATATATGTATTCCTGGTTTTATATATTAATTTGTATCAGATAACCATAAAAATGTTGCCGAACATGTAAGCCTATTACTCAAATTTCATTTTGTTTTATGTAATTTTGCTGGATACTCCAAAGTAGGCCAGTGATCAGGTAGTCTGCTAAAGAAGACGAACGGTCAGGTAACCAGTCTACAGGCCCCATGACCAACCATAATAGAATGTAGAACGAATTAGGTTCGGAATTCTAAATATATCCTTAAGTATATTAGTGATCAGGATTTGATTTAAAGAATGAATTTCTTTCATGTATTTATTTAACCTCAAATTGATTTATACTTTTATAAAGAAGTTCCTTGATTTTGTATTATAAACGACGACAGGATAGCGTAATTTTTAATTATGAAATTATATTTTGTTATGAATGATTAATTTTATGGATTTTGTCTTGATTTAATTGGTTTCGGTCGTAACATTTTGTACTGAGTAAATCTGAAAAATTTTAATTTGCATTTTTTCAGCTGAATTTAGAGTGATCAATGAAACATGATCACAGAATAAAAAAAGATCTTCCATCGAGCCAAAGGGAATTTTAATGGGTCTATGTGTCTTAATGTTAAAAGAGTAGCACCCTAGCTGACATACACTGTACTATACATGTATTTCGCAAAACAATATGTTTAGTCCTAGGGCCTAGCTAATTGCATTTGCATGCAAACGGTAGGCCTATGCTATTTTTAGCTGTTATACAGGAGGGTCTAAGGGGGGTTACGTTTCCCGCTTCCCGATAAAAAATAATGGGGTTTCCCGCTCCCGCTAAGCAAAAAATAATGTCTTCCCGCTAAAGGCCAAAATATCGGAAAAATCCCGATAAAAATTATGGGTTTTCCCGCTATATCGGAAAGCGAGTAATAAAATACTTTGCTTTATATCCTCATTTCCTGCTTCATCACTTTTCCCGCTTGGCCGCTTCCCGCTGCCGTTAACCATTTCAATTTACCAAAAGTTATTTGAGCCATAGGTGACATCTTTTTAGACCAAGTGAGGTTGCAAGGAGAGGGCTGAAGCAAAATATAGAAATTGGAGACAATTAAATGTTGCGACTCGTTTGCCCCAAAATTCAACGGCAATAATCCATGATGTATATAGAAGGCAAAATTAAATGACACTCCCTTATCTGCTAATTACAAAAAACATAAAACAAACGAAAGTTATGTTATAATTGCAGTTCATAGATAGGCCTAACACTGATCAACACTGAACCAAATTACGAATCATTTACGTTTTACGCTATGATATAGGCCTAAATTTTAGGCTAACTATTAGGCTACGGTTTACGTTTACGAAAAATTATCCAGATTATGGTTTACGATTAGGCCTAGGCCCCCTAGGCTACATTATTCACCTAAAAATCTTTAAAATTACGTTTCAGTTTACGCTAAATATTTAAAAAATTAAAAATAGGCCTACCTCCCCGCACATCTACTGTCACGCCTAAACAAATACGTAATTGAATTGAAAATTTGTCTTTTTGCAATCTGAGTTCCATAAAAATAAATAAACAAAAAAACAACAGTTTTGTCATTTTAATCATAGTTGACCATTTAAACATTATAAATTTCGTTAACCTTTTCATTTACATATAATTTATAACAATGATGAAAATGTATGATTACCTTTTTATAACATAAAGGAATCAAAACTGCATGACCGGAAATGTGCGAATTAAGAAGTCGCTTATATCAAAATTAAATTGGGCGCAATTTCACGACCACGTAAAACAAAAAGATTTTTACCGAGCTAATAAAGTGGTGTTTGGTCAGTTTGGTAAGTATTTTTTTATGAGATAGTGAAGTTAAGATAGTGAAGTTAATATCTCTTTTAGTTATAGTCTTTATCTGTGTAAAAATTCTTGATTTTATACTGTGTATCTAACAGTGTATGTTATCAGGTAATCAACTTATTTTTTTTGTCTAATTTTTATATAGAACTTTTTTCTTTAAGGGTACATACCACTATTTCATCAGCATAGGGAAATAATACTAATTAGCATAAAATCAACAACAAAAAATTGATTCAAATTAAATGCGTCCCAATAGATGACCAGTTTCAGAAATGAGCCAGTTCAGGAATTCATCAGGCCTGCCGGACCTCAAAATTTGAACTACACAACCTGTATATTGCCTGAAAGGTATAATCAAGACCATTCCAAATCTGCAAAATTTTGTGTCTGTGACAACCCAGTGAAAAATTATTGAGTTTTAAATTATATATTTCCTAAAAGGTCTTGAAGTTGGCATTCTAAAAACAACAAGAATTTGATTCTAGCACTATCTGAGCTAAAGTTATAAAACAGCAATGAAAAACACTGAAAAAGCACCTTTGATTCATAGATTTATGACGCCATAAAGTGCCGAAAATCGTTGGTAAATCCAGCATTTCTAAATTTCAATTGTGCTAAGTCCTACAATGTCAACGTTAAACAATTTCTCGTAAAGATATATATTTAAAGATTCTAATTTGGAGTTTCTATCAATTAATTCATAAATAACAGGCACCTAACATCTAATAGTAATTTTGAATATTCATTAACCAATATTTAAAACACAATTTATTGGCTGTTTTTTATGATTCAAAGTCAGGAATGCTAAGGAATTGTCTGAGAATCAAACAAACACATGTTTTTTGTTGACAAACCCCAACAAGCCCAATCCTTGACCTCTGATACCGTCAAGACAAATGGCGATGTCATTAGAAATCAAAAACGCATTATATTAGCAAAATCGGAAGTTTTGAAACGCAATTTTAATTCTGAAAAACAAATTGAAAAAAATAATTTTTTCAATTGACATGTGAATCAAAATGCGATCAACATGGTAATCTAAAACTTAATGACATTTTATGAAATTTTTAATGACCCCACAATCAGTGAATAAAATGCCCTCAAAATGATTAAAATTGAAATTCCAGCTGGAAAACTTTGCCGGAGAAAATCAGAGGTCCGGCAGCTCTACATTCATAGAAAGATGCTTATGTGAATAAAACTATACATGGTTAGAAAGGGAATTCAATTATCTACCCACCAATGAAAATTGCATGAATTTATCTTGAATATTTGTGGAGTTATGAATACTTAAAAAAGGGATCAAATGTGTAAAGCAACTTGTTTTTAACATTTCAGGAAAATATTAGACTTTGAAATATCATCTGGCCAGAGAAATTGATCTCAATATTTTTTTTACGTTTTTGCCAGTTCAGGAAAACTTTACCGGTTAAAAAAAAGAGTTAAACTGATGGAGATAAAAGTCTTTCAGGATTTTTTAAACAAATAGAATGGCACCTTTATTAAAATTAAGTATATTTTCTCTAAATAAGAGCCACAACTAAGACAAAATATTATTTTGTTCACATGCTAGAGCTTTTTAAAAACAGGTCCAAAATTCAGCTCACCGAATATGGCTTAAAAGTGGAACAAATTTCAAGCTTCAATATTTTCTAAAATACGGCACTTGGAATTTATTCAATGCTTTGGTTCAATGCAATCATAATTTAGATAGAAACAAAATATATAGACTTTATACATTTTCAGAAGAAAACTAAACTGGAAAGAAACCTTAAAGAAATATATTTTAAATAATATTCTTTCCAATCAATCTAGAGAGTTGAGCTTTTTTTATATACTGAGACAACATGTTTTTCAACCCCAACACATGTTCATTGAACTTATATATATATTTGAAAGTTAGTTTCAAGTTAGATGTGAAAAAATTAGAAGTTCAATGTTAGCCATTTTTTTAATTTTCAAAATACCAGGTTTGGGTGATTTCAGTTCTCTTTTTTGGTGACCTGTTGTCAGCAGACGCTCCTGAACTACTCCAAGCACTGTATATATTTAGTGGTACATGTATGTACCTATAAAAATTTAAACTTGACTTTGAACACTCAAATTATTTAGCTACATAAATACATGTAGCTTGATTTTGGGAAAACTGAATATAATCAGTTTGTTAGATTAATTGATTTGGTAATTCAGTAGGCTAATACTATAAACAATTTCACCTATAGGCCATTAAGATAAGATGAAATATATTTTACATTTAATTCATAAAACATTCTAATGCAGGGGTCCTTTACAGAGAACGGTACTCCCTGCTGTGGAATGTGTCTGTGAGCAATTTGAAGACTAGCTTGTCCTGATGTGCAAGTTGTTAGCAAGTATCCGAAAATATTTTGCAGATAAAAATTGTAAACTAGTATTCAAAAGTTATGAGTGTGCAGCAGTTGCACATTGGTCTTGGGCAACTCCTGCCAATGTATCGGTCTTTGGCAACTCTAACCAATGCAACGTTGTACTAACTACTTATTGTACACATTCTTAAATTTTGGATTCATGAAGGCGTTAAAGGGGCATTATGGGCGGAAACCGCCCTTCCCTATGCAATGTCAGATAAACAATTATCCACTGGTACCCTGCCTTAATTAGCGCTGAAAAATTTCTGACATTAATTAATTTTAAATGTCTAAAGGTGTGATTCTGAAAAAATAGTAACTTGTTTTATAACTGTAGTGGATATTTTGAGAGAATAGCCATTTTGAAATTAAGTATTACTTCATTTGTTTGAAGTCATGGTAATCTAAAATAGGTTTTATTTACCAAAAGAAAGTAAGAAATAAATATTGTAATTTTTAAAAACTGTGAATCACTCTTAATCCTGATTTTTACTAGGAATAAATTATTCACCAATGTATTAAAATATTTCAGCAGGAATCAAATGCACCCTCTTATAACAAGTTTCCTGTTGTTGTTTTTGACATTTTTAAAATGTATCCGATAATATCTTGTTTCCTAGTTTTATTCATTTTAAAGACCTTTTAAGACATAAACACCACTGTAACTACGGAAATTACTCCTAGAGAGGCAGGTTACAATCTGTATGATATCGGCCTTATAAATTAGTAATTTATAGAATTCTAATAATATTCTAAACTTTTCGAATCAAATTATTTTTATCTATTTTTTGACTTTAATATGCACTTTAAAAGTGCAGTTTAGAACACTTACTCTACAGTTTATGCAGTAAATTTCAAACATTTTATACATTTTTACAGATTTGGAATCATCATATTATTTGGATTTCATCCAATCTACCTTCAACTTATGATCATTGGTGATATTACTATCTCGAATTGATCTCATTAACTCTAAGCTTTCAATATGATGTCAACTACTTTATTTGGTATAAGAAAAAGGTTCAGTTCAGTTCATCATATGTCTCTTGATGATTTCAAAAAAATGAAAGCTGATGAAGAAAAAATATCAGTTTTAGATGTCAGGCCCACCGAGGAGTATGAGATTAGCCATATAGAGGGTGCAATTCGTGTTGAGCCGGAAGAGCTAAACATGAAAAATGTTATGGATACATTACCAACTGATGGGGATAAACCACTACACATTGTCTGTTACTGTTCAATTGGATACAGGTCCAGTGTTGTTGCGCAAAAATTAAATAATTACATTTCAGAAAGTTTGAACGTTGAAAAACCTGAAATTGCTAAATTGATAAGCGTTCATAATCTTGATGGAGGCTTATTTCAATGGGCCAATAGTAAGGAACCAATGATTGACAACGATAACAAGCCAACCATTTATGCTCATCCTTATAATGCTTTCTGGGGCAAAATGCTTGAAGCCTCATTAAGGAAAAGCTCATTAAATGAATAGAAAATTGATTAACAAAATATGAAACCTTTAATAAGGTTGTTATAACGCTACGCTTTTTAGTAAATGCTCACTTATTAAGTATTCCACTACATGTTATTTTATAATATCTCTAATATTTGTAGAACAATAACTACAATTTTTAATTAAAATCAGGAATTTATATTATATTTTTGTATTTTACAACAAAATAATTCATAAAATTTAAATATGAAACCAAATTAAATGTAATCAACTTAAAATGCTCTAATTATGCTTAGCTTTTTGATAAATTATCAATCATCAAATAACTCCCCATATGCAGCCATTATGTAGATTTAGAATATCTAATGCCTGTATAACAATAAGTATTATTTGCATTTTAAATATTTTATTTTTGTATTGGTTGTACATTAATAATTGTGTAGAAACAGATATATTATAGTTTTTCGTAGATTATAGTTTTATCCCACGACAACGTCAAATAAATATTTTATAGAACGGTCCAATCCCCTTTTCATCCATTTCAATAACTCTAAAAGCCCACCAAAAGCTACTCATAGTTTTAAAAGAATGTATATCTCTGGTAGGAATTATTAGTACGGTATATTGTTGAAAGCTCCCTTGCCTGTTTGATATTAAAAATGAATTTTTGTTTTGGCTATAAAAATTGAATGTAATAAGAAAGATTTTTAAAGGAAAACTAAATTTTGAATAATTTCGTAGATGTCTGAACATTACTCTGAATATATAAGAATTTCCAATGTTTAAAAATGATTATAAAGATAAGTTTCGGCTGTGAATTATTCTGTATGATAAATAAAGATTTAAGAACTATTCACCAGATCGTTGATTGAAATTCTTGCTTGAATTCCTAACCTGGGAAGCACTGGGAGCACTTTTGTTTTCTAACGTCATCTTTGACTTTTATTATTGTTTATACAAAAATGAATAATAATTTTAGATTGAAAAAAATCAACCATTTATCGCTTCATAATAATATAGACAATATAGAGCGAACTGATATTTATCACGGTGGCAATATATATTTATAAGTTGGCGTTATGAATTAAAATATCATATATTTCGATATTTGACCAACGAATATTGTCTCATGTTCCGGGTTAAACTGCTACTTGCCTGCTGGCTAATTTATAAAGAGTTCTTTCGAAATCAAATCATATAATATATTTGTGATCAAGTTGATATTTTCTGATTCGCATGTTCAGTACAATGATATACCGTTTTCGCTTTGGTTTTACCTATTTTAGGGACCCGGGGCCAATTTATATATATATTCAAAAATTGTACTGGACCCCTGGCCCCAATTTGGATTTGGCCCTTTCTAAAACAAACTAGAACCTAGGTTTTGAAAATCCTTCAGAAAAGGTTGATGAATGGATGAATTCCGAAGATTTCCCGCCGGAGGACGGATTTTCAATAAAACTGTGTATATAGTTATATGAAACGCTTATACTTAAAATGTTAATTATTTTTCGTTGCATGCCCCCAAAAATGGATGTTAAAAAGGTAATTGTATAAAATGGAAAGATTTTTTAATCATATATCTGCATAAACTAAATACGTAAATAAGAAGGGTGCAAAATGTATGATAAACTTAAAAGTCTCGTTTCGCTCGGCTCGGCTCGCCTCGGTGTTATATGTTATTTCTCTAGAATGCAAAGGGTGCGTAGAAATAGCAACAATTTATTTTATGTTACTTGATTTTAAGAGTCAATAATGTTATAGAAAGGGCTAAAAATTCTATTATGGCCTATGTGTTGAGGTCATAAATCCTATAAAGTCTTAAAAAATGGTATTATTGTATCTGTACAACTCCTGAAATTGGTTTATTTTCCCTAATCTTTCTCTTATTTTCTTTTCAGAAATTGACAGAAATGAAGTTGATAACTCCTGAAATCTGCTGGCATGATCGAAAACCAATCTATAGTATTGACTTTCAATACATTAATGGAAATAGATGTCGTCTTGCAACATCAGGTACAGATAAGAATGTCAGGATATGGGGCGTAAATTTCAAGGATGCTAAATTAGAACCTGAGTTCCTGTCTACATTGAGCCGCCATCTTAGTGGAGTTAACTGTGTCCGATTCTCGCCCAATGGAGAATTTTTAGCCTCAGCCGGCGATGATAATGTTGTACTTATATGGAAATTAGATGAAAGTCAAAATGATGCTCCTGCGCTTTTTGGTGAAGAGGATGAACAAGATGAATGTAAGGAAACATGGAAGGTTGTGAGTACATTGAGGGGGCATCTCCAGGATATTTATGACTTAAGCTGGTCTGGTGATGGTAATTTTATCATTACTGGCTCGATCGATAACTGTGCGATATTGTTTGATGTCAGAAAAGGGACAAATTTGGGTATGCTTCGGGAGGCTAAGAGTTTTGTCCAAGGCGTGGCGTATGACCCACTTGGAGAGTTTGCAGCTACTCTAAGCAGTGATCGCATCTTGAGGATTTACAACGCACACACTAAGCAGTGTCTCTATAAAGTGAGCAAGCTGACTCAACCCAGCGAAGGTGACGAAAAACCAAAATCAGCTCGCCTCTTTCATGATGATGGGTCAGCTTATAAGTCGTTTTTTCGCAGACTTGCATTTAGTCCTGATGGTGAACTCTTGATCGCTCCTGCAGGATGTCTAGAGCAGAATGATGAGATAATCAACGCAACTCATGTCTTCACTCGTGGTAACTTTAGTAAGCCTGCTGTTTACCTCCCGGCCGGCCCTAAGGTGGCGCTTGCTGTACGGTTCTGCCCAATGCTCTTTGAACTTAGGGGTTTAGATAAGGAAAACGCTCCCGAGAAGGAAGTATACTCCCTGTATAAACTGCCATACAGGATGGTCTTCGCTGTTGCCACTGAAGATTCAGTCATTTTATATGACACCCAGCAGAAAACGCCATTCGGTATGGTGTCGAACATTCATTATTCGTTGTTGAATGACCTTTCTTGGTCCTCTGATGGGCGCCTTCTTGC
>JAUCNG010189974.1:0-12991 GCA_032353305.1 Cephalothrix spiralis
TTTTTTGGAAAAATTCCGAAAAAATTATAGGCCCACCGGCTTCGGCAACCCACCCCAACCAGGACCCCAACCCGCTAATTTTAGCCATAACTGTCTGTGAAATCTTGTCGATTCTACCTATAACTTTATGCAGTCCGGTAGGACGCTCTACGCGGGGGGACGTGGATCCCTGTCACACCGGTATGCCAAAAGGGACCGAATTTCCGCATTGTTTAACTCAGGGTCATCGAAATGACATAAACCATAAGAGTAATTTGTTAAATAATTTTATCAAACTTGCACTGAAATTTTTCTAATTAGGGTTTTTTAATACGGGTATATATATAAAAGTGACAAACAAGATGTTGTCTTTAATTATAGTGGTGCCTACATATATACACCTTATTATCTGTTTTACGATATAAATCTCCATTCGATTTGAGACATGCACATAAAAAACGGCACAAAATATCGCATTAAGTGCGATATTGCTATATAGAACTACGGTAACACCAAATGAACCTATATAGTATTACCGACGACTTCTAATTTTTCGTATTTTCAACAATGTTTTCCCCCCAAGAAAACAGCAATGTTGAGTATACGCAATTGGCATGACGGAGATGACTTTGAAAATGCATTATGCATCAGAGTAAAAAATATTTGCGACACCTTTTTAAGACATCTAGCGGCGAAACTATGAACAATTCCTAATTTAAACTCAGGATTATTATTCATATAACAAATAACCATGCAATTATCTTCAACCACGTTTGATTGTTAATTATTATTTGGCGTTTGTAGGGGGTTTGGGGGTCCCTAAACAAAGTTGCTAGATAATATTCTTATCTATGTCGCTTCTATAATTCTGAAACATTGAATATCACATATTGATATTGATGTTTAATATTAACATGTCCAATTGAGCCAAAATTCGATTTGGCCGTGAAATTAATTAGACTTTATGATACTTTATTAGTAGCTATTTATGATAATCCCACTAATTTTTTAAAATTTCATACAGTATCCCATTAAGTGGAATTCTAAAGTATTGAAAAATTGCACCAATTAAATCATCGTACATTGTAGTTCCCTTAGTTATTTGGATCTGCGCGAACTCTTTTTTTATTCGGAAGACAGGACTATTTTATTTTTGGCGTATTTTGAGAAAATTTATTAAGTCCAAAAATGACGTAGAAAGTGGGTCCCTTTTGTTAACATACATAAAAAGGTGTCCCAATATTATGGAAAACAGCCAGGTGATGACGTCAATTGTGACTTAATTATGAATTGACCATATCGCTGCTAGTAATCACTATAGACATAACATGTTCTACTCTTTCAAAAAAAACGAAATTGGTAAATCTGTCTAACAACAACGGCGCTACATCGATTTCCCAAATGGCCAAGTTCAATTTCGCCAGTAGCGGTAAATCCCATTATAAGATCTTATAAATGAACAGCCTGTCTCGGGAAAAAAATGTTTGTGAAGTTTTTATGACTTTTTAATTTTCTTATTCAATTTACAATTTTTATTTTAAAACTTAAATGGACTGAAAATATTCCAAATTAATTTTAGACTGATTGAAAACAGCATTCTCTCGAATAAGAATGAGATTTAGGTTGAGGAAAATAAGAGTGAGACCAGTATACGCTTAGGATTCTGTGTTTTACATAATCTGATCAGCAATATATCATGCTAACTTCAGCTGGACGTGCTAAATTGAAATACGCAATACATATTTAGCACGGACAGTCGGGGCGCGCATTTATCAGGGTATGAGACCAGATGTTTTTTTGAAGAATCATCGTAGCTCACTTATAGTTAAAAACCGATCCGCACCAAATCTGTTTTATTCGGAAGAGTAGACCATATTCTCAATTGTGTATTTTTGCAATTATTAAAATATTTATGACGTCATCTGGCTGTTTTCCATAATATTGGGACACACTGTATAGCGCGCAAATATACATAACGGAAAACAGCGATCGGCGATTAGAATTGATGGGGAAGAGTAGATAACAACGACATTCAATATGTCCAATAAGGATGATCTTTTTCATCTCTCAAACTTGTTTCTAGCTGTTAAAGAATCAGGAGAAAATGGAACGATCTGGATTCCCTCAAATTATCTTAAAGACCAACCTGCAATGTCGATATATACACTTGCAATTGTTTCATTTTTCGTGGCTTTTGGAATATGCGGAAATATTTTGGTAAGTTAAATTTTGAGTATTCCAGAGCTAAAGCATCTTGAAAGTTGACACATATTTTTTGTTTTACCGTAATGTATAATCCGTACCCTCAACTTTTGGCAGAAATTTTGATAAAAATCAAACAAAATCTATATGTACGCTTGTATTAAATCCGCACCCCTAAAAGTAAATATACAGAAATATGCTGCTACTTTGCAATATGCTCTATATATATATAAGCCTGAACGACGTAAACATATAAAATCGTTCATTTGTGAATAAATAATATTGTGATTAAAGATCATTATACGCTTTATTAACTTAAACTTTATACAAATGATAGTCATAAAAAATCAAACGCGTGTATAATTTTATGAATTAAACATGTTGCATATAGGTATAGGTTCTGTCAACAGCAATTAAAATTTATATTATCATTTATACATTTATTTATCCAAATATATGTACGGATGTAAATATATTTTTTGAAGAATATCTCCAAATCCCGATCCCGAACCCTTGCATACTCCACACCCCGACATTTTGCCGGAAAATTTGGTAAAACAAAGTGCGGACTATACACGGGGTTTTACGGTAATCATATAAATGTACCGGTACACAAAAATTAAGTTCAAGAATGTGTACCGTATATTAAACTGACAGTAAAATTTTTACATTATAATTGTAGCTAGAATTTATTCAATCAAGGGTCCAGAGGGCCAGGGAACCCATGCAATAGCCCCAATCTTCGCAATGGTAGGCTAAGATATTGGAATGTAATTAAAATGAGTAAAATCTTCCGTCTTGGGATAAACAATCCACCAATATCAAATCAGGGTCATGACTGTGTAACGGCAGTCAATACATCAACATGTTTTTATCAATGCTGATAAATTAGCACGGCCCATTACACCGAAAACGTGTGGTCTAACATCCGAATACCATTTTGAAATTTCGCGTGTTACGAAAAACAGATAAGAAATCTTTTCAATCAAAATTAATGGCTTTTTGATAATGTATAACATTCCAATATCTAACCGAAAAGACGCCCAAAACTAATAGGTCTCTGGATGTTGGACACTTGTTTAATATAGTTCTATGAAAATTCTTCATTTCTCCGGGATCGATAATTTACAGCCATGTTTTCCTTAGTTTACCAAGGCAAAACACAATAGATTTGCTACTGAAAGAAAGGATTCTCAATTAAATTTTTTAATGAAACCGATTTTTTAATCGATTCGCGCATGATCAGTGCTCCTTCGATCGAATTGTGTTAATAACTCTTGTTGATTGTAACAGGCGTGTAGTGTTCTTTAATATAGTGTGGAAAAGTTGCATTTTAAAGTCATATAGAGTTTTTCAAGTTATGTCAATTTGTGCAACTTGTGTCAAAATCTATAACATGGAATGATGTTCAAAACTTTGGTGTGAATTGTTGCCTATTATTTAAAACCCTAAGTTAAAAAAATAGAAAAGCTTTCCTCTTCAAATATCAGTAGGATATAAACATCGATTCGTTCTTTTAAGACCCGACTTATTAAGTTCTATCATAAATATATTTATGGTTCTATGGTAGTTTGATGTACTGTGGTACTTAGTTTAACCAATCTCTTAGGGGTATAATTAACATCATCGTATATTGACAAAATGTTTTACGATAGTAAATAGTAGAATGGTCTAGAATGAAATTGACGCCTCAAAAGAAATGAATCAACAACACAGCATTTTTTCGTGAAATATTCCTGATATTGTATCGTCACTTATTCATAGATATATGTTGTTCATTCGTGCGATACAAGCAATATAAATTCATGGATCTCGAGCCATAAAAAGTTACTGACACTCGTTTTCAATATTGCCCTCGTCTGCGACTCGGGCAATATAGAAAATACTCGTTGCGTAACCCTTTTCATGGCTTTCGACCCATGAAGTATTAACCATATATTACATAACGCTGAAACTCAGCCTCTGATTGATCAGAATCCAGTCACGTGACCGCGATTATCTGTGGATAATCTGATAGTCTTTAAAATCTCTTTGATAATCATGCGATGATTACTCGATAAATGTATGTTTTGCTAATTGTAATTAATTTTAGTCGCAGTATGAACATGCATCTTAACTTTCGTTCTGGCCAAGGTTATTCTGAAATTATTCGGCTCGACATTTATTTAATCGGCAAATAGGTTTAGTTATACTGCATCATGCTGAAACTCTTTGTCAGAATCAAGTCACGTGACCCCGATTACCTGTGGATAATCTGGTAGTCTACTTTGAAACTGGCGAATTTGGTCAATAAATCGTTGGGATATAAACATTTTGCTGCGGTTATCTGAAATTATTTGCATATTAAACCGATAAACGAATCGGTTAATCTGCAAATTAATTTCAGATAACCGCGGCCAAAATATAAATAACCGCGGCCAAAATTAAAATTAATGTATAATAATTTGCTCACCAGAGATTTATTAAGAATCATGCACTTAACACCTTCATTATGTGATTGTAATGTCATTATATACATATATTATAAAAAATATTTTTTAAACTTATGTCGACAAAAAACGTACGAATTCATCACGACATCGTGACGGGGCCTGAAATGATATCAACTTTTTGTGATGTGCACTTCGTGATTGAATTATATTCGGTCGATATGTGGGCCTACGATGCTGAGGGAGATTATACCCCAGAGAGAAGACATCCATGCTATCATCATTCTGAAACGGTTGATTTGGGCACATTATATGGTTGGATATGGAAAGCGAAATATAGAATCAACACGTCTCGTATATATTCTAAGGTTTGAAGTCGAAAACTTTTCTATTTCCCAAACTACAGGTTTCACGAAAGTTTTAACGTCATTTTATTATATTCCATTTTTTACCCAAGTTGCGGCTTTAAAAGATGGGGCAAATAATAGTGGCCCACCTCATATGGGGCCTCATATATTTTCATCCATATTTTCCTTTTTTATTGATGATAACAAAAATTTTCGAATTTTTTATGGAACAGTCAATAGTAGTTTGTTGCATCCACCTGATTTGGAGACCTGTAATCACTCATTGGAAGACTAACGCAGTGATTAATTATTTCCCCTTGAAACAGTCTGGTTACAAAATGTTATCACCCGTGACGCTAGAAACGAGATGAAAAAATGACCATGAACAGTAGATAAAAGTCTGCTCTAGATAAAAATATTGACAGGAAATGTCCTAGAAATTCAATAATCTATATTATTGCACTGTACGCGCACCTGGGGTGACTTATCCAGTGCATTGAATAAGTATACATTATTGCACTTGACAAGGCACCGCAGGTGCGCGTCCAGTTCAGTAATATATTTATTAATTTCTAAATCATTTTCTGTCAACATTTATCCTGAAGACTAATTTTCCTCTAGAGGAGACTTTTATTTACGTCTACTCAAGATTCAAGTTTGTTCCAAGGTTATTTTTCATCTAGTTTCTATTAGGAAACAGTAAGTAACGGTATAAACCTAGATTAATTGTATTCTGAAATCCATCAACAGGATAATGAAAGTAATTAACCGTCGATTGTTGACAGGTGGTCTATATGTCTATAACTAATCTCACATTGCCGTTATAAACGTCAACTTTCTAGTGGAAATTTAAGTAGAAAATTAGATCAAACCGTTATTCGAGCTGCATGTTATTGGGCACTTAGAAATATATGTTTTTTCAGGTAATAGGCGCTGTCTTGACCTACAAGAAATTGAAAACAACTGGAAATATGTATATCTTAAATTTGGCAATTGTTGATCTTCTGGTCTCATCAGTCGTAAATATTTTCAATCTCATTGGTAAGGATCTTAAATATTTTTCAAACGTATTGGTAAGGATTGTTAACATTGGAAAAACCTATAACCCGCTAGCCATATGTGTTTGTCCCTTTTCCTCTCTTTCCTCTGACCCTAACCTCCAACTTCCTTGTGCCCTAGGGATAACCGACACAGTATCCTATGATACACCTTATGCCAAAACCTAATCGAAACAGAGTGCGCTCATGATGGGGTTCGAACTCACGCACCTTAACTCTGGCCACAAAATTATCGAAAATAAAATACAAATTTAAAAAAAAACACTCTGAAAAAACCTTTCCAAAGAGCAGTCGACTTATCGATTGTGCAAAATGTGATTTTTTCTTTAATATAACTTTCAAAATATGACTAAAGAAGCCAATGCGCATGCGTAAAATAACAGCATGTCTGCTTTCTGATTATATATTTCTTTATTGATTCTCAGGGTTTTATATTACCGAGCCGCCATTTTGAAATGATGACGTCATAATAATGTTTATAATACTCACAGGCTTCAGCCACAATGTATTCCTTGGAAAGGAATAAGGTTTGAAAGATAGGGATTCCAACTTTGACTGTTGTGAGTGTACGGCAAATGTCTTCAAAAACATATTATCATTATTATAATACAATTTTTTTGCACTAGCCTCGGATTTAAATTGATATATTAGGCTATACTTGTCATTCCAATGGCTTTAAGTATAATTTTCAAACTGTTTTCTCAAAATATGATCGTTATGTATGTGTTTTTTATCGGGTAGGCGGATGTTTGTTTTGCCCTACATTACGATCATATTTTGAGAAAACAGTTTGAAAATCATACTAAAAGTCATTGGAATGACAAGCATATAATATATCAAAATAAATCTCAGGATGTTTGCTATTGGCTAGTGCAAAAATAATTGTATCAAAATAATGATAAGTGTGTTTTTGAAGACGTTTGTCAAGGTTGGAAACCCTATCTTACAAACCTCATTATTTTCCAAGGAAAAGACTATATTGTGGCTGGGGCCTGTGATATTACTCGCGTGACTATATTTAAAATCACCTTGCATTTTAATACAACTAAAAAGTTCGAATAAGTCCCAGCTTTTGGTCTAATTGTTTCATAATCTTAATTTTCAGGAGTTATTTATGGCTATCCATTTTTTGAGAAGTTTCCATGGTTATGCTATACAACTTCTTCAATTTGTTTGTATGCCTGCTGTGTATCAGTCGCTACACTCGGTTTCATAGCTTTGGACAGGTAAGGCCTTTCTAATTATTTCCAAAAACTCTTAATTATTATTATCTGATTTCATTGTTGGTATTCGTCCATATTACTTGTAAAAATTGTTTTATAAAGGCTGAAAAAGTTTAAGATTAATATTTGGTACCCACCAAATCTAAATTTTTGCAACTTTATTACACTACTTTTTTCCAACCCTATACCATGCTAAAGTACAGGTTTATTCCTGGATTAATTAGCATCCTGTATAAACCCGTACAACCTTTAGATACTATAGTCAGTCATTTTGAATAATAGAATAAATATTATCATTGTTCGATATCTACAATGTAATTAGCGATTCAGCTCAATGAGTTAACGCGATTGCACCTGGCTATAACAAGTGTCTTAATTTCGCAAACGGACGCTCGTTAGAACCTCATTCGGGGTAGCATTATATTTTAAAAAACTGACTGAGAATTAGACACTTAGGTAGCACTTACGCTATAAGCGCAAGTGGTTGTATCAACTTGTACAGTGCACAGATATCTACCTCTTGTTTACTAGAGTAGACCAACCCACCACTATTTGCAATTCCCCCTCCTTTTTCCAGTTCTGACAACGCAGAAATTCTTGACGCCGCGAGTCAATATTTTCAAACAAATTTTGACAACCCACTCATGTAACTAAAAACTTTTTGAAATGGGCTATTATAAATTGTGATGTTTTAAGTGTTAATTCAATCAAAAATGATAGATATCCATTACAGATATAACAAGAGATTGAGAAGTATTGCGAAAAATGGAGTGACAAGCGAAATAGCTTTTTCAACATCAATTTAGTCAGATCTATAGATTTGGATTTCAAATACAGTCATATCCCTCAATATACACACCTATATAAATGATCATCCTCTCAATGTGAACGTCGATCCGTCTGGAAAGGTGTATCTCTCGTGTATCAAGAACTCACGAAATGCCCAAAACCCCGCGTTTCGCGAAGTGCCCATCATTTCGTGGAAATGCATGCTCTAAAAACCTCGAAAATGCCCATTTTATAACTTTTATATTAATTCGAAATTTTGAACATAATAATGCAATTTTCTATGAATTCATTTGTTATGTTTGTTCTGCATTTTCAAATGACATGTGTTTACAAATATATTACCATGACCAAGAATGGTTCTTAACAATGACGATTGAATACAATATAAGTGCTATTAATTTATTTCACAGTCGTAAATACAATATGCATGTGCTATATTTTATTTTGAATGAAAAATATAATCTTAACCAATTTATTTCCCGTTACTTATTCTTTGGATTTTCGGGCCGGTCTAAATTTTCCAAACTCTATTTTAAGTGCCCATTTTCGCAAAGTGCCCATAATTCCTTTGAACGTAATGATGTGCACTGTATGATATTTTTCCCCATACTAGGATTTTTTTTGCGATTTTGATCACTTGTTTCGTGAATCGGCCAACGTCTATTGTCTCTATTGGGATGTAACGTAGTAGATCACGTATTTTAGCCTAGGGCCACTTTTTAAAGTTATTTGTTTAATATTTTGTGCACCAAAAAATGAAATAAAATTTTAGCAAAAATAATGCATTGAAAATTCCAAAGGCGGCGCCACGAGGCTAAAAAAGGTAATCTACTATACGTTAACCTTCAACTGACTATATGGCCGGAATATTATTTCAACATATCCAAAGATTGCATTTTAAACAATCTGATAATTTCGATATTCGCGTTTTAATCAAAATACAACCTAAGTTGTGGTTAAGGTGAAGGTTCCGTATAATAGGAAGGAAATCCCAACAGAATTTCTATTTTTCGAGGGGAAAAAAATGACCAAAAAAATGACCAATTGGACATAAGGAATGTGTAATTAATTTTTTTCTCACTTTTTCATTTATTTCTAGGTACCTTTTCCTCTGCAAGAACAATTTCTACACAGAACATATAAATTACAAGAAAACATTCATAATGATTTTCTTTATATGGTGCTACGTCACTGTAAGCGTAGCCAGTTCATTTACCAAATGGGCTGATATCGTATTCGACCCTATGTATATGCTATGTTCAATTGATAGGGCCAAAATATGGTATGGGAGATTTTACGTCATGTATAGCTTCGCTCTCCCAATGTTTTTGGCCGTGTTTTGCTATCTAGCCTTATTCATCTACGTAGCAAGGACCAGGGGCAAATCAGCGAAAGCAAAAGGCAAGGGTCTATCAAATGATGATGTCAGACTCGCAAAGACTTTATTTATAATATCAATAACTTTTGTAGCCTGCTGGAGCCCGTATACATCTCTGATATTGTTTGATATCAATGAAGAAATGCCTAAAATTGCCTACCTGGTTTCGGTACAACTTGGCCATGCCAATAGTTTGATGAACTCGATTCTATATGCAACGACGAACCCACGGTTCCGGCAGGGGTATCAATACTTCCTCCTCTGTTATACCTGTAGAAATAAGAAAATGAATTCAAGTAGCAAAATGGTATCAACTGTGAGTTGAATTATATTGTGATTTAGAGCAGAAATTATCGAAGAATAATTAAAGAATAATGAAATATATTCTATAAAAGTTTTTCAGAAGACTGTGCTTTTGCCGTTTTCCTCCAATCAATTCTGATAAATCGATGGTGTAACTCTAAATTTTTCGAAATTCGTTTTCTTGATGCCACTGGTTCGAAAGAGTATTAACTCCATTTCTTATCTTGTGACGCCATCATTTATTGGATTACGTCATCAATATATGAAATATTTGGTTAACCTCATCAAAGACATTTTGTTTGCTGACCTATAACCATTTTAAACGTTTTTTTCTAAAAGGTACTAACTCCAATCTGGCCTCTAAAACGTTCCAATGTACCAATGGATGGAGAAGTTATAATCTATCGCATCAATGAACTATAAACATAAAATAACTATATTTTCTTCAACAAATAATTATTTGGTAAGTTAATAATTTATGATATAGGCCTAGGTGCCGATTTTAATTTTTCGAAATAAAATTGTTGTTTTATGACATCTGACTGGCTTAAGACCAGATTACTGTTAGATGTACTGGTTGTTTACATTACAGCCGTGTAAAACGGATCATGTAGCTAAATGTAGTTAATTATCTACATTTTTTATAGACTATGGCAAGCGAATCATATTGGATACGATATAGGTCTCAGCTGAACTATCTTTAAGCTAGTTACTCCCCTTTCCGTCATGACCTTTTGTATCATATATACAATGGTCTACAATAGAAACATTGCTAACTCGTTAAAGAGGGAGTATTTAGACAGTAAACTATCTGCTATTTACCGATGGCCGTAGTTACCTTCCAATTATGGAATTTAAAATTATGGATTCTGCTTTTCTTATTCTTGTATGGCAATAATTGAAAATAAACACGAGGTTTGATCCATAGACACAACACGAAAAGACATTTCGTCTGTATTTGTCGAATATATACATCACAACGGTCAGCGTTCCGATCAGACGGTAAGCTTTTAAATGTCTTGAAATTGATGAAAAGGGATAAACAGTTATTACACTCGTTTCGGTGGGATAAAACCATTATTCCACTCATTTTCATCCCACTTAAAACTCGTAAAATAACTCTACAGTGTGTCCCAATAAAATGTAAAACAGCCAGATAACGTTACCCGTGACTTAATTATGGGTATTTTTTATACATTTTAATAGCAAAAAAAGCCTCGAATAATCTCCGGAATAAAACAGAAATTGGTGCAGATCGGTAATAGCTAATATTATTCTCCCGATTTCATTTCCACAGCCTAAATTCCATTATAAATCGAATGAATGCTATATTCAATCAATCTATCACTCTAAAACTATACTTGTGAATATACTTATTAAAAAAGTTCAAAAAATATATTTTTAGGGGCGGTATACACTAAATTTACTCTGATATTCAGTTATGACAAAAAATAAGCAATTTTACTCTAAAATAAGTTTTGCAAAATATTATGTACGATTTTCTTTCTTTTGTCGGTTTTTATCTTATTTTTACTCCTATACTTAGCACTGTTTCAATGGTGTCGTGACTTTACTTCTTGATTTTATAAGAGCAAAATTACTCCTATTTTTTGTCATAACTGAAGAGTGGTAGTGAATACAGCCCCAGGATCCGAATGAGTCCGTAAATTTTTAATGGGATTTATGCTCCATAAGGAAAAATGAACTTTTTGGTTCTTCGGGAAAAATTTCTTTTATTTCAAAGACAAATCTTGTTCTTTCCATCTCAGTGATATGGACATTTCATAATTAAGTCACAATATGACGTCATCTAACTAATACAGGCATACTTTTAATGGTGAATTCTCACTTAGCAGAAACCCGCTAAATAGAAAAATATGCACCCCTATCTAAGAATTGATTGATAGAATCGGGATTAGGCACTTTCGTCTAAGGAATTTTCGTCTAACGGAACTTTGGTCTAAAGACACTTTCGTCTAACGGAAAACTTTCGTCTAATGACACTTTTGTCTAATGACACTTTCGTCTAACGGAATTTTTGTCTATCGACACTTTGGTCTAACGGAATTCTTGTCTAACCAGGGTGGAATTTTCGTCTAATTGTTCTAAAGTGCAATTTAAAAAAATCTTTTAACATGTCACACATGTTATAATGGTTTAATATTTTGCGGTTAAATCAAATGGGAATAATAGCAATTTAGATATAAATAGCGGCTTTTATTAAGTTCTTTATAGTGATGACAAGAAGAAATGTGCTAGTATTTCAAATTTTGTAAATTTGTTGTTTTAATTTTTTATTAATTATCAAAATATTTAAATATTTTAAATTGCTTTGCTATCGTTATAATTTGTGTTTTTTGTCAAACTTCGAAGATAAGCCCAAAATTCCAAACCTTAAACATTTTAGAAATTTGTTTAGACGAAAGTTCAGTTCTACGAAAATTCCGTAGACGAAAGTGTTTTAGACCAAAGTGTCGTTAAGACGAAAATTCCGTTAGACCAAAGTGTCATTAGACGAAAGTTCCGTTGGACGAAAGTGTCTTTAGACCCCTAAGTGCTTTAGACCAAAGTTCCTTAGACGAAAGTTCCTACACCCATAGAATCTCCCCGTTGGATTTTATGACCAAGGTTAACGATGACTACAAGTTATCAACTAAAATAAACAACTAAAGGTAATTATTCGGTAAGTTAACTATTTATGGATAGGGGTGCATATATATATATATTCTAATTTTATATTTAGCGGGATTCTGCTTAGTGGAATTTCAGCTTAGTAGGTATAAACACTTTTATTGGGAGACACTGTATTATATTTGAAGTACTGATTTACTGTTGATCTAATAACTTTCGATGATCGAGATGTCATATTCATAGTGAAAGTTCAGTAACTCGACTGAATCGAAAGTTGAACGCATTTACGGCAAGTCAATAACGAATGATTAAAATGTTTTATTAATCGTGATGATGTTCAACTTTTGTAATCTTTACTCCCTGTGTAGTAAACATGGTAAAATTTACGTGAATATTAAACTACCAAATGTAAATATCATGTAAGGAATATTGAAATTGTATCCTTAATCGTAATTATGACCAGAGTTTGGTTTTCAATTATTTAATATTTAAGTGTCATCAAGAATATAGGTCTTCAGTTCAATATCTTCAGTCCTAGACGAACCTACCACCTTTTAATTATATTCTGAAAGAATCATCAAGCTCTAATTTGGTCACTAATTTTCGTTTCTATAATGTAAGAAACGCTCCATCAGACTGAGGTCTAGTAAAA
>JAUCNG010191085.1:0-12983 GCA_032353305.1 Cephalothrix spiralis
TTTTTAATTATTTGTTATACCAGAGAAATAAATTTAATATGATTTTTGGGGAATTTTATAATAATTTGAATCGGTTCGTTGGTCCGTTGTTCGTGGTTCGTTGGTTCGTGTTTCGGTACTACCCGGGGATAAACACTGATCATAGTAAAAAGTACAGTATCTTAAGACAATCGAAGCAAGTAGTATCCACGTGACAATTTCTGTCATGTTCTTTCCAATTGCCAGATTTATAAAAATATATAAAAAATATTTATTGATTGACATCAGGGTAAGATTCTACTTTTTTGACTAGGTATATTAAGTATGAGTTTATAAACTCTTGGTAAAAATTGTATTTAAGAAAAATCATAGTTTTAAAAATTAAGGTTAATATAATTATTAATTAAGTAGAATGAAACGCTATATCAGACAATTATTTATGGCATTGTGATAGAGAACAGCGAATCCAGACAGCGTGTATGCCCCAATAATCATTGGCAAGTAAGTGTCCCTGCATAATGCACATCTGCAGTGTGGACATTTCCACTGTTTTATAATGCGTCTAAATTTGTTTTAATTATCACAAGTACGAATATTGGGTGGTAGGTGATTCCATAGCCATGTACCTTTCGAAACGAACATAATTATATGCTGGAATGGTTAGATTGCCACATTTCAGGTTGTAAGGTGTTTCCTTTTTCTCAAATAGAGAGGATACGTTTGGAGGGATTAGGTTGTGAACAACTTTAAAGACTTCTGTGGCTAGTGTCCTCAGTCTACCCACTTCTAGAGATTCCATCCTGGTAATCCTGAGAAGTCTTTATACATTAAACATAATCGAAAATTCATGTATAAGTCATTTCTATTGATCAACGTTGAACCTTTAGGTGGCCTGACAGCTACAGTCTGGCGATGTGTGGGCATAAGTTTGACGCGACCGGCTACAAATTTGCAGATCTGGCCGATGATTTGTAATGGGCTGTTTACGCTATTTTCTGGCATCCCGCTGAATTTGCTGCTCTAACAAAGCTATCATCGCTAAACAAGCTGTGGTCATTAACCTGGATGGAAAGTTTATATGATCAGCCGCGTGAGATTACCACGCCAAAAATAGTCAGATCACATAGCTGTTTTGAATACCATTTACCAAACATCTCAAAACAACGTGATATATAGTCTGTTTTGTCGCTTTGTCCAAACAGCAAATCAACATAATTTCACATTCAAGGGAAACCTCCAAGCGAACTCAAAACTTGCTTTGAGATATTTTGACTGCTTGGGGCTGCATTGACAAATCATCTCAGAACATTTACTTCAAGGTTTTCCAAGAATCAGAAATTCGGTCGATTTATCTGTTTTGTCTCTTGGTCAAAGAAGACAAAACTATCATGAAACATTTCAAACTAACTTTGTATATCGCTTGGAGATTTCCCAAGAAACAAATGCAGATTATTCTTCTTTAGTCTTGCATCTCGAAAAACGATTTGCCGCTTGGTCAAAACAGCCCAACCAACACAACACATTTCTAAACAATATTGGATATCGCTTGGCGGTTTCGCTTGGTCAAAGCAGCCAAAGCAGCACAAAACATCGCAAATCAACTTTAAAGTTCGCTTGGAGGTTTCCCCCAGAATCCGGAATTCGGTCGTTTTGTCTTTTTTGTCGCTTGGTGGAAGCAGCTCAAAAAGTTGGATTGAGATGTTTTGTGCTGTTTTGACCAAGCGACAAAACAGACAAAACGACCGATTTCCGATTCTAGGGAAACCTCTAAGCGAAAGGTTTCACATAATCAGAAATCCGGTCGTTTTGTCTGTTTTGTCGCTTGGTCAAGACAGCCCAAACAATACAAATCTAAACAACTTCCCATATCGCTTGGAGTTCCCCTAGAACTGGAAATTCGGTCGTTTTGTCTGTTTTGTCGCTTGGTGAAAGCAGCTCAAAAAGTTGGATTTAAGATGTTTTGTGCTGTTTTGACCAAGCGACAAAACAGACAAAACGACCGAATTTACGATTATAGGGAAACCTCTAAGAACCAAATTTCCCGTTCCATCCAAACGATATACAATGTTATTTTGAGAAGTCTTGGGGTGTTAAGGATATGATTTGACCAAGAGACAAATCAAAACTGTTAGGCTGGTATGGGACAAAGCGACAAAACAGCTATGTGATGTGATTGAGCTGCTTTGGCATAATGGTAAATCCTGCACCTCTCTCCAAAACTTAAGTCTGAAATTCTGCCGCGGATTCGAAATATTTTGTAGTAGATCTGCCACGAAATTTTCAATCACGAGCCGCGCCTTTTTACATCATTAAAATAATTGATGACCTTTTTTCTTAGGTAATCAAAATTAATTTCTAAATTAACGTAAACATAGCAAATAATTTTCACCTATTTCTGTGGTTACCATTGCTAAGCCACAGAGCCTGGTAATTGCCACGAAAAACAGTTGCCGCAGCAGTTCAGACAATGTATGCTGCAGCGCGAGATATTGCCAGGTAATTCCATTTGAAATCATCCAAAAAAATTGAAAATGCAACCCATGTCCTCAGATTTTTTCAAATTTTTCATGTTGATAGATAGCATTAAAAAACTCAGAAATGCAAAATTTTAGGCCTGTACTCCAAGTACATGTAGTTACTGAGATAGGACTCATTTCGACCAAAAATCAGCCTCTGTAGATTCAGTTTTAGCTGTGCCACACAACCTTAAATTACTGTAACTTTCTCCCTAATTTAATAATCAACTTGAAACTTTCACTGTTAACTAATATCAAGGTTATTTTTTGAGTTCCAAAACTGTTGTGTTTTAAAAGTAAAATTTAAAAAAGAGACATAGCCCTTTTTGGCTGATTATATTTTAATAAGTGAAAAAAATCAATTTCTATAACATATCTAAAAATAAAAATACCATGCATCTTCATTTTTTAGTCAAGTAAAAAAAAAAGACCACCCACCACAAAACACACATTGGGTGTTGATTTCATTAGCTGATATGTTTTTCTTCATGAATATACAAATGGACAGAAAAATTGGCGAGGGCAAAATTGGTACATTTTTGGCCCCCCCCACAACGGTTTTGCATATTGGCGGGTAGTTGACCCCACAAACTATATATTTCTGGAAAGGTCTTGGAAAATGCTGATCCCTCGGGGGTTTAGATTTTTGCCCCACCCGCCAATATGCAAAACCGTTGGGGGCGAAAACGTACCAATTGTGCCCTCGCCAATATTTCCGTCCATTTGTGTATACATCATACATGCAGATATCATACTGACTTCCAAAGATATTCAACTCGAAAGTGGATCTCTTGAAATCGGCAAAAGGTGGCCTGAGTTGGGTTAATTCCCTAGCTTTTGTTTGTATCTTGGTCTATAGGCCACAGCTAAGGTCCCTTTAGCCTATTAAGCTGCAAAGGCCTATTGACGGAGATTCAGGCATAATGCTAGGCTCATTAATATGTCTGTTTTGCGTTACTTTTCTTCTGAAATTTGACACACTAAAAGTTCATTATTCATTATTATAAAAAATTTCATATTAGGATTGTAAAAATTACCGACCCCATAATTATTCCGCGGTAATGTGCTTAAAAATAGTTGAAATATTTTACTATAATGAATTTGTTTTTAATTCCAGCAGAATGTCGGCACGGATAATGCAAAACTAACATATTAATGAGCCCAGCCTAATTTAGATTTTGGAATCTACCGGTACCGGTTAGGCCTACGATTAATTTGCATTTTGCACTAATTTCGAATTAAGTTTTTACAGCCAGCCAGGCAAAACCTTAAATGTTAAATCATACAAACCTAGTAGCAATAGTTAGGCAACTAGGAGCTGTGAATGACTCCGGCCACAATCCCAATTAGGAGTACATGTAGCTCGAAATTTCCAATTCTTGGTGGCGAGCATCAAATAAAAATGGCGATTTGATATTAATTCCGTAAGCGACTTACGGTAATGCAATATTTATTCCATACATATTTGTTTGTACATATTTGCCTCCTCTATTATTTCATTCTTAAATTTAAAACCAAAAGACAATGATTTGCAGAACAATTGGTTTATCTTATCAAATCATTTGGTTTATTTAAATCAAATTAAGTGTTAATTTATTCGCGGATCACAATCTGCCTTGTTACAATACGTCACTTCCGTTAAATCTTTCCATGTGCTTTTCAAAAACAGATTAGCTTTCTCTTTTAATAAGGTGTAAACATAATTGGAGATCAGAAATTATATGAGCAGATTTAATTTGATTACTGTATGTATATATATATAAAGGTAATATTAAAACTGATACCGTAATAAGTCTGAAAGCTGTCAAAACTCAAAAGAGTCATGAAATTTTTAGGCCTTCAAGTTTCATGTCAAACTATTAAAGTTCATATTGAAACGCGAAACACAGAATTACAGAAAGAGAAATAGCAGAAAATGATATCGCAGTATAGGTAGGCCCTACATTCGTTTTGTAACATTGTTACTAACAAACCACTCAGTTTTTTCAACAAAAATTCGCCGCAAAAAATATTTCCTGTTAAATTGATGAGGCCCCCGAAGTGTTTTTCCGACATCCCGGTTTTTTGGGCCTGTCGGTTGCGACTTTTCCGACAGACCTAATCTGGAATTTGCTCGAATATCAACATGCGAATTTTGAAGTTTTAAATATTGACATTCCGAATCTCCGACATATATACTTTAAGTATTGTCCGACATTTACCGACACTAAAATTCTCCGAAGTCCGAACTCCGACACCAAGTCTAATTATTGACATGATTATGGCCTTAATTTTCAAAAAAATCTCTTGCTTAGCTCGGCTCGATAACATAATATTGTTTATTTGCGTAAGAAGGCGGGCAAATAAAATACATAAATATCCAGTACCCAGTATGGAAAATCTGCCATGATCGTTGCGCTCTATCAATCTATGCTGGGGATCTCAAAGTGCTTTAAATCGTTTTCTAATCCATAAATTTCAAAATATTCTTTGCCTCGCTTACGCTCAGCTCCATACCATTATAATATTATTTGTATAAGAGGCGCGCAAAAAAGAACACTTTTTTCTCTCCTGTACCTGGTACTGAAACATACATCCTCTGAAAGTGCTCTAAATCGTTATCTAATCCATAAATTTTAAAATATTCCTCAACTCGCTTTCGCTCGGCTCAATGAAATAGTAAAATTTGCCATTTTTTAAATCATTATTAGATTTTTGCTATGCATTTAGGATCATTTAGAACTTAAGCTTGGTTATATAGTTAAATGTTATCTGAATGAATAATTCCTATAATCCTTTAGTCGAACCCACAACACTTAACTTCTGCCATCTCTGTCAACTAGTTAGGAATCAGCCCATTGTGGCCGGATGTCTGATTCTTCAAAGCTGAGCTATTTAAATATCCATATACAAATGGCACCTGGGTTATAACCAATCAATGACATAACACCATTTTAGACGTCATTTTTAAAATGGCGCAAACTCTAAAAACATTTTTTAGGAAAATTTTGAGAGAAATAATTTCAAATCCAAAGTTGAGAAAAAAAGTTATAAAATTTTTTCTCTCAAAAATTTGAAGTTGGAAAAATTTGACGACAAAATTTTGAAAAAATTTGACAATACAATTCAGTTTTCAAACCGCACAAACTCTGAATTCAGATATCTGAAACAGCGTCGCTGTTCTAAAAATGAAGGTTTTTCATAAACTGTAAATTAGCCAAAATTCACTCCGTAAAGTAAAATAAAGCAGCTTAACCCTTATAAAAATACCACATAAAAACACATACAAAAAAACACATGAGATCACATGTGTTTCATCCACCCGGTTAAATTAGAACACATCATCATCATGATAGTTAGTCATAATAATTTAATTAGGGGCCGAGCTATGACCTTGAGCCCGGAGGTCGAGGTCAAAAAGTCAAAGTCGTCGTAGAAAGTCGCGGTATTTTTTATTTGATAGCTTATGAAATTCTGAGACTCCTGTTGGAAAATCGTTTTTCGCTTAAGTTAATATTTTCGACGCTAGAGGTCATTCAAGGTCAAAATAGGTATTTTTGGACCTTCTATCTCCTCCTAGGGTTTTGATCTCAGCTTAATGAAACTTATATGGAAGCATCATTAGACTATGAACTACAATACATGTAGTTTGATCAGTTAAGTAAATATTTACGCCGCGTCATTTCCAAGTGAGCTCCGTCGCGCCAGTGGCGTATTTTAACACCTGGTCCGGGTGGTCCCATCTTACATAAGTTAGTATTTTGTGCTAAGGAAAGTGTACTAGCTGAAAACTGAAGAACACCACATCGGCATAGCTCCGTTACATTGGTCTCATTGGTAAAAAGGATGCTAAGGAATGTAGCATCACTACCTCTCGTTAGCTAATGTACCTAAATGATGTAAGTGGTAGTGAAAATATGTAAGAGGCCCATATATAATTTTGGTTAACCTTGTGTCTATTATATTGCACAATTGATTTTTGATAAAAATCCTGTATTTAGATTTAAGATATTTTTTTAGATTTATAATTTTCATTAAAAAAAATTGAGACATATATTAAATATAGGATAAATTATGCACAACTAATTCATTACAAAAAAGCACCCACACAAAGAATAAAGATGTGTACTGAAAGGTTAACATAAGAAATTAAATTTAAAACAAATTAAAAAGAAAATACATGGAGATATGGAATAAAACGCGATCTCCAGGACTGGCTTTTTAAAAGAGTTGATTTTTTTAGCGTGGATGGCGTTTTATACCCTGTTGGTATGTCTTGTTTGAATACTTTTTATATTAACTCATTAATATAGGCCATACCAGTTGAGTCGGGTATGAACAACGATCTGCCTTGAGGTGATGGAAGACCGAAGTAGATGATGAAGAATCGTGGAAGATATATATTGATCGAGTTGAAATTGAAGAAATATCGCGACCGGAGGAAGACTTGAGAAAATAAGGTAAGGATATTACACAACGTGAACGGATACGTAAGAAATATTTATGGTGAACCTGAGCATGTAATTTGATTGAATAACTACCGGTACCTCGGATATTATAAAAATAGATTGTTGCTTTCAGAACTCGTCAGAAAATTCTACCTGACATGAGCCATTAGGCCTTTTTTTAATTGCTGAAAAATGTAAATAATAAAATAAAAAATTTTACCGCCGGCGGCAGACTTTTCGAGAAAAAAAGCCGTCGGGGTAAAAAACAATTTTTTTACCGTCGTTCCAGGGCACCTGGGTGGTTGGTGGTCAAGGCGTTGTGAATGCAATTCATTTAATTGAGCCATACATCTGTTGTTGTTTTTTTTAAATCGATATCGCGCACTATTAGGCTTAAGAGTATAAAGGGAGAATCATACTTCAATACATTGAGTTAATTAGCCCATAATCATTTTCCTCGCTTCATTTCGCTCGGCTCAATTAAATATATTTTAGGTGCAAAAACCTGCACAGAAAATGACAATTTTTCTCGTCATAAGAATTAAAGTCCTATATTTTCTATTAATTGAAGTCAAGAAATCAGTTAAAACATTGACTGTAAGCAGATTACGAGGAAACGATAAATTTTTTGCATTGAACGAAAGTATGAAAAATACAACTGTCATACATTTACAAACTATGTGAACAATGTACAATATCTCGAAAATATCTCTGAAAATCTGGAAAAACGGTGCGTTAAAAAGTGTGACATATCAAGCGAGAGTGCTTATCACCCCTGTTACAGTAGCGCGAATACGATAAGCTGGTCGTCAAGCTTTTATTTAATAATAATTTTATTGAAAATCGATTTCCTTAAATTCCTTTAACTGTTTCGCTTTAGGTTTTCTGCGACTCGTATGACTATAATTTGGCTTATTTATATCATTAGATACCATGACTACGATTATAAGCAATTATTATTGACTCCTTAAATTTTTCTACAATTTCTCCTAAAATAATTTTATGGGTCACTTTGACCCATGCTGACACGTTGTGGGACGCTATATTTTCCAGTCCTTGTATTTATCGTTATACTGACGTATCTAGAAATATTCAAGAAAGAGGAGAGCCGCTTCAACTGCAATAGCATTCATTCAAAAAATATGATGTCGTGATTACAATTTAAGCGATGACTTGGATACAAGTAGTGAAGAATGGAAAAACGCTGACCCTGTGTTAAAAGAAACAGAAGAACACAAAAAAATTGATAATCATGGTAAGTTGCTATAGATTCTTTTAGGTATCAAGACAATTTGCCCTAAAATAATCTACCCCCAGATGACCATTTTGCCAGAATTTTGCCTCAAAAAAATTCCTAATTCTCTTTAGGATCTATATTGTTAAATGCCGATTGGTCATTCTTTGATGATTTATTTTATTGTAAGTACCGGTATCATATATCCTGTATCACTAATCGTAGTCCTCCTAAGATATAGAACTCTCTAATAGTAAAAATAGCCTAGAGCCTGGGCCGGCGTAATGGGCCAAATCTATTTAAACCTAGGGTTTTGATCCCAGCTGCTTTATGAAACTTATATATGGAAGCTTCAATAGACCATGGGCTACAAGAGTAAGATCAGTTTGGAACGAAATTCCAATCAGGGATCGAGCTATGACCTTGGGCCCGGAGGTCGAGGTTAAAAAGTCAAAGTCGTCGTAGAGAGTCACTGGATAGCTTATGAAATTCTTATAAACCGTCATACACTGTACAATCGTTTTCTTTAAAGTTAATATTTTTCGACGCTAGAGGTCATTATAGAGGGTCCCCAAGGGGTAAAGCCGACAGACGCGACAGACCCGTTTTTGGATGGTTTGAAAGCGACAAGTCCGACATCTCAAAATTTAAATATGGCTGAACTTCGACAGTCCGACATGCATTACATTAATATCGACAGACAGCTGCATAATTTGTAACGCGACATTCTCCGACAGACACAGCTTGCAAACTTTGACAGACCGACAGCCAGCCTATTTACAATAAAAGCAAATGCTTTTAGAAGGTCTAATAGATCGTATATCTTCAAAAAATTTCATTGTATTTTGCCTATGTTGACTCTTATGTTTTACTTTTGTACCCTATAACTTGCCAACACAGACGAGACCATAATACGTTGCAGAACTATCAGCTCGGTCGGATACATGAGGACGAGGTCCGTGGCATTTATTTATCACGTCATGATATTTATTACCCTGGAGTTAATAAATTATAAAATTTCAGTGCGTTTTGATCCACTATTTTCAAAATTTTCCTCGCCTCGCTCGGCTCGGCTCGATCACATTATAAATTACTGTTTGTGTAAGAAGGAGCGCGAAACAAAACAGCTTTTTCACTTATTGAAATTTAATCCCATCAATATAAACTGTGTTGGTTGTTTCAATGCAAATGCCACTCCGATCCCCTCCGCTATCTGAACTTACTACATAAGTACGGTGGGGTATTCAGATTAAACGTAGACATATCGGAATGTGCAAAGGGTCTCAAAATGAGAATAATGACCCTAAATTTTCAAAATGTTCTCGCCTCGCTTCGCTCGGCTCCATAACATCATATATTTTTTTCGCGGAAGAAGGCGCGCAAAATTAACCGTTTTTTCTCACAATCAATCCTCCTTCTCGTAGATACGTCATTTGGCTATATCTGTGTAGACCACAACAGTTAGAATAATTTTAGAATAAAAGACATTTTGTTAAAAAATATATATATATGTCATATATCAAATGCCTGACTTTGAGTGCCTTAATCCATTGTTTTTGCCCTTGGTATGCTTAAAATCGCTTGGCTTCCAGGGGGCATCGGAGTGTGACCCGTCCGACAGATAGACATCCGACAGGCCATACTGTTAATCCGACATACGACACGCCATCCTTCGGTTTCCGACACTACGCGACAGGCACCCCCCCCCCCTTGGGGGCCTCATTATAGGTCAAAATATGTATATTTAGTATTATGGTGAAAGCTAAAAATGATTGCAGAGTGTCGTGATTTGTTTTAAACGATAGCTTGTTGGGAGGGCGTCAGAAGACTGGCTCAAATAGACACAGACGGTCCGCTTTATGAGCATTTACCCTTAGGCCTGTAGACCTATCCCGCACTCTAATCTAGTTTTTTTACCCCGAAGCGTCCCACTCCACGTATTTAACCTGACCGAGTCACCCAGGAGGCAGTGTACGCTGAAGAACTTGCCCAAGGTTCTTCCCGATAGAAAGTATTGTCGAGCCCGGGTGGGACCTTCGGATACAAAGACCGACTCAATACCACTTTGTTACCGAGGCGCAATAGCAATAGCATTCGAGTTATTTCGAAAATAAACATGAGGTTATATGCGGAATGTTTTCTATAGTTCAATCTACGCCGCTAGGAGAGTTTAAATGCCAAGGTCTCAAAGGTTAAAAATTCAAAATCGTCGTAGAGAGTCACGTTTTTTAACGGATAGCTCATAAAAATGAAACTTCTGCAGTGATTTTTATTTTTCTCTAAATCCAATATTTACGCTCTTATTTTTGGCCTTTTTAGACGTTAGTGCCCATACAAAATTCAATCTCTATGGTCTTTTTTACATTCCATAGGTGACGTAAAAGATCACAGTTAGTATTATTCGTTCTCACATTTTCAGCATTTATACCTTCCAGCAAGGTCGAATGCGATCAGTTACGTTTCGGACAGATCCGTCTTGACTGATACGAGTGAATCTGCCCCCAGTTGACTTGCTTGTTTTTCTTAACCATTGTGTTAACTACCATAATAGTGTTCCTCTTTGAAGACTCAATTAAGGATTTGAGTTGTCGGAAACCAGTAGGAAGAGCCATAATATCATAAAAAGAGCGAGCCGAAAAATTTTGGCGTCAAAATAAGGCAGAAAAATCATTTTTTGATCCAATATGCCAATAAATAGGACATAAATCTAAACAGTAGGAGACCTAGGAGGACTGGTCAATAGATGTCGCTATTTTTAATGAATATCTGTCAGGTTGCTGAACCGTGGGTGCTTGTAGATGCTGAGCACCCCCAATAAAAATGTCGTGGTTCTATTTGGTAATCAGCACACCCAATAATTTTGGCAAAAAAAATAAAAATTGTTTTGCTAGGCAATAGAACAATCTTTTAATTCCCAATTACTATTTTCCATAAACTAACATAATTTGCCATGCATTAGATTTCGCGATTTTGGTTTCAAGATTATATTTGCCCTTAATACATATTTTTTGCTACCGTTGAACAAGTTTCGATAATTTTGCAAAGTGATTTAGTAGCAAATCAAAATGTTATTTTGGGTGCTGCTAACGGAAACAATGCTTCCCAAAAAGATTTAGACAAATCATTTTAAACTTCCGCCACGCTTGATATATGTCGCTATTTTTAATGAATATATGTCGCTATTAGCAATACTTTAAGTGATAAACGACATATTTCCCTTGATGATTCACGTAGCCTATTTTTATATATGGCTTCATGTATGCGTGTTTTTATGTGTCGATCATTTTATTGTAATGATTGCATTGAGGTAAAACGCAAGATTTTTTAAAGGGAATATACTTCACGGTTTAATAATCAATACACATATGTTCATGTAAGACCAAGACATATATAGGGATATGAATAACTATTCATCGATAACCCATCAGCCATAACCATTACTTATTAATACAGTGTACAAAATCATTTAAAGGTATTCCCTAGTAAAGAAAGACCTATTGATCTTAATTTTTAGGATTAATGATAAGAAATTACAATTGATGGTCAAGCTGTCACATTGGTAAGTGTTCCTATACTAATTTATAAATATCAAAATTTAATCTTAGTATGAACTATTTGAAATTTATTACATTGTGTACTTAGGCCTCAAATGTGTATGAATGAATAATAATACTAAAAATTAATATCAGATCGCGGAGTCATGTTATACTTTGTGGCGTATGACTCACCTCATATATAAAATCAAAAGTTTCCATTATTTAAAAAAACATTCAAGTCTCTTTCATTTTAGTATACTGTATACAGATATGTGTTCAAACTAAACAATATGTAACAGATCCTAATAACTGCTAATAAAACGCCCAGTTTATATAATGAAATGGACATTTTTTTGATGCAATGCAATGTTTTGCAAAACGGTAACATTAACAATTAGTCTCAGATCAATTAAAGAATTGTAACAAATTGAATCGCAAAATTGCTGATATATGTTCTTGAAATCTTTTTCGTATGATCAGTAATGACAAGAATATAACACTTTTGGCGCATTCTCATATACCTAACAATAAACATTATTCAATGGGGATCATAGTGTAAATTATACGGATAACCACTCTCTCTATTAACTTTTGGGACCATTCAAGACAATTTTGAATATTTCCATATGAATTACACGATTGAAATATGGTAACAGACAGAAAAGGAGGTTTTTACCCTCCTTGTACACGCTGGTAAATACCAAAATCAATTCAAACCCAGCAATCAGTGCATGTTTTTGTTTTATTGAGATAATACTAGCATAGTACCAGGAGTACCATTCTTTTTAATCCAAAATAACTAATCCGTGACTAATAGTTCTGTTATTTAAAAAGTGGAACCGGTCGTTTATTATCACCTCCAAAGTTGGGGTGTACACTGTACAATGTAAAATATTTTCGATACTTACCAGATCTGCTTTTTTCTTCGGTTTATTTATGAGGTTGCATAGAGAATGACTTTTCGCAACACTTTTGCCCCATTTTAACTGGTGGCCTACCCCTATAATCGCTCAGTGATACAAATAACAACCTCGTTCGTGAAGATTCATGAACCGAAATGCTGCTTTAACGAGCATCTAAAAGCGCTCACTGGGATACCTAACCCAGGCCGTCCATTTCAAATAGACTATCTCCAGTCTGGAGAGAAGGACTTACTGCTCTTGATTGTAGAATCACCAGATGATAATATTTTGAATATATTTTTCAGATTTTTAAAACTATGGCTGAGTCACCAGAATCACCGTATGTCGTCATGGATGAACCAATAACAATTTCAAGTTTGCATGGACCA
>JAUCNG010192196.1:0-12982 GCA_032353305.1 Cephalothrix spiralis
TCAAAAAAATTCACAATAGATGACATCTTCAATAATTACAGTACCGCCACTCTAAAAACAATAGCCAAAGCTATTGACCACACTCTAGATATCCTATAGAGCCAGCACAACCCTAACGGGTACCTGGTGAACAAGGAAAGTGCACCGATAGTAGTAGTGATGACCTTTTTTTATTTAGGTAATCAAAATTATTGATGACCTTTTTTTTTAGGTAATCAAAATTATTGATGACTTTTTATTTAGGTAATCAAAATTATTGATGACCTTTTTTCAAAGTTGTCGCGTTTAAAAGTTTAAATTACCGCAGCCGCATCAAAATTACCTGGGTTGCCGCGAATAAAGTGATTGCCTCAAATTTCAACAAAAATTGCTGCGAAAAACGGTGCTGCGGCATTTGAGACCCGCAAGATATTGCCCTAAAATGACCGGCTTTCCACACAGGGTATTTGTCAAGGTTAAAAATCGAATGAATTTAGTCGATGAAAAAACAAGCCTTTTTTAGAGCTCTTAAACTATATAATGCAATGAGTTGATTGATGATTGCTTGGTATGAAAATCTTGAAAAACATCTCAAGATTACAACCATATGCATGTTATTTTTTATGGTGGTTTAAACTCAATATTTTGACTTGTTTAATGATTTCGGGAACTAGCGACGATTTCCGGAACCGGCTCCTAAACATACATGTATGTTATATCGAATATCTCGAAAAGTTTCTGATCAATTCCTTAGCAATTTTAAACCAATATTATCAACTATATGTTTAGACTGTGTGCAAAAATTCAGAAAAAATATCCAATATGGGTTATGAGTTAGTTATACAGCCTAGACGCTCACTTTTCCGGAACCGGGTGCCGCACTGTACGATTTAAAAAATTGTAAAATCAGATCAACCATCCAAGGGAAAATGGCCTGCCATAATTTCCGGAAATGACGTCAGACCTATGGTCGGCCATTTTGTAGTCATTTTCTGAATTGGTTGAGCTGAATTTTAGACGATATTTCATTGTAATCAATCTGCCTTCAATCTTTCTTGCCAATAATGAAAATGTGATAGATAATGAAAAAAATCTTTATTTTTGAAAATACACGCGCACGGGTTACTCGAAACAGAATATTTTATAGGGATGGCCTATGTTTATTGTGTATATTAACTAACCGGCCTATTACAACACCGGAGTGAAGTCGGCGGCCACTACATGTAATTTCACCGGCCACTTTTTATCTTGGTCTTTTGTTTAACCTAAGATAAAGTTTTTGTGTGGTAAAATATCCATTTGTAAATCATACTGTATGATACAGATTTTTTAGTAAAAAAAAATAATTTTGGAGGTCTGGGAGCAAAACTAAAAAAGTTGCCGCTAGAATAATTGGCCGCCAACTTCATTCCAGTTATTACAACCCAGGTAACAATTTCCTTCGCAGGTTGGGTGCAGAAGCTAGGCCAAGTGCGGGCACATTCAGATGCCAACTATGTGCCGAATGAATTATTTGTTGTAATACCTGGAATAGCCTACGTTTAGTTTTAGTTTTATACCGGTACTGCCAGAATAAGGCCCAAATGCATTTGGAATTTACAAAAGAACTTGCTTCCATTTTTAATGTGCCATCAAAATTTCAAACTAATCAAGATTTAGGCTACCGTATGAAGTTGTTGATTTTTGTTCAAAATTAATTGAGTTTTGTATTTTACCAATTGAAGTTCTCTACTTCTCGATCTTTTTGATGGACTGAGCCATCGTATTCGTCGGATCTCCTTTTTTCAGCACTCAATGATCGGATTACTTTGGATAATTATGACGGATGTGACTGATCAAGCCGATGCCTTTCCATATGATATTTGCTTGATAGCCTTCAAAGTCTCAAAAACTAATAGTATAGCTTCAAGGGCTTCAAAGACTGGGTTCTGAAGTATTTTAGCGAGTGCTTCATCGCTCATTATCGATTGGTGGTTGAGAAGTTGATGAGGTTTGGTACTCCCCATCCTTGTCCTTAAGTGGTGCGTTTCCTCTTAAGTTTGTGGGCCGTATATCTGTTTCAGTTTACTGAAGAACGTCTTCATGTCTTGTCTGTAGCTAGCTGTAGCTCTTCCGTTCTATCAATCCACTTGTCTTTCATACTCCTAAATTTTTCCCGGACTTGTTGTTTTGTATCCTGGTACCTGTCATTCTTGATTGGGACTTGTTGCTGTTCACATAGTCGATGTCGAGAAATTTCTTTTTATTTTATACTTTGTTCATTTGTTCCTATTTCATTTGTTACACAGCTGTGAATAATGTTTTTTAAGGAGCCTAAAAAATATTTTCTGAATTGAAATTCTCTACTTCTCGATATTTTTAAGTACCGCCATCAGCCGAAAAAACGAAGCTCTAGGAATTTTCCCACTTCATTTGTGACACATGTACAGCTGCGAATAATATTTTTAGGAGCCTAAAAATATTTTCTCAATTGAAGTTCTCTATACTTCTCTTTTTAAGTCCCGCCCATCAGCCGAAAAAATGAAGCTCTTGGAATTTTTTGGAGGCACTGACTTAAAGTACGTGTGCCAGGTGCAGAGTTATTCAAACAGATTCAAGCTACTGATGACGTCAATGATACAGAGTATAAAGATCGTTATATTAACCTATGGATGTTCCTCAGGATCACTTAGACTTCTGAAACTGGTAAGTTCTTTATAATTATTATCTTGGATTGTGCGCCCGGGAGTTTTGCTTTACTACTGGCCTACATGTATACATTATTTACTAAACCATACTTTTTAAGTTTGATGAAGATAAAATTCGCAAAAGATCAGTGTTCTTGGGATAAGAGTCCCTCGGGGCGCGCCCCTTAAGGAAAAGTTAAAAATCAACATAAAAATTTATTATAGGTGTAAATTTAAAAAGTAATTAGACCAAAGGCTTTCAATTTTTTTTGTATCTATATTTCCGTTTTCCTATAAGCATCTCTTGTAATGTTTTGACATTGAATTATTTTGTTTCAGATTCAAAATGAAGGTACAATTGGTATGTGTAGTTCTCTTGATGATGGCTATGTCGGCTATGGCTGCAAGTGCAAATATTATATATCCAGATGATAGTAAGTGTATTTTTGATTCAGAATATTGAACAAAGTTACCCATGTATAACACATGATGACGGGTAGGCAGGGATCAGTCTCAAATGAGTGCAAGGAAACTTTTGGTTGGAATTTATCCCCTGGTGTCAACTTATGTTCACTTAAAAATCGTCTCTTATATTTCGTTATTTCTATTCCAGGTCAATGCCCAGATGATGGAACGTACACTAGACATGTTTTTGCGCAAGGACGATGTTTTAAATGCTACTGCACAGGTAAAGGCAGCGGAGCATGTATTACCACGCGGAGGGTGAGGCTGGGCGGGTAAGTAAGCATTTATGAAATTTAAAACTCACAGGGCTGAGGACAATCCTATCGATGCTCAGGTACCAGCGCTATTTTATTTTTGCTTGAGTATTCGCACAGTTCCGCGGTATCGAACAAAACTGCCCCAATGGCAAGTTATCATTTACCATGGCGGTAGCAGCACGTAGTGTACTAAATCTTACGCAAGTGATTTAATCTTGGTGCGGGTTTGAGCGTGACGACTCGAGTAACTCGAGTCTCGAGTCTAGAGTATGTTACGCTTGAACGACCGGATACTTGAGACTCGAGACTCGGGTAAGTCTAGTTACGCTTGAACGAGACAGAATACTCGACTTGTTGTATTTCAAGTTTTAACTTTTTAATATTTAAATTAGTTTCAATAAAAGTATTGTTTTTATTGTACGAACTATATATCACAGTTCAATCGTTCTCAGTCAGTAGTGGTAATTTCGAAATTTTCGTCCTTCGCCGCCATTTTTCTTTTCCGACTGCACATGCGCAAAGTACTCGACTCGATCAACTCTCCTAAAATGAGGAGCAGTAGCGTGGGCCAATCGGGTAGAAAATTTGACACGATTGAACGATATCTACTCGACCCGAGGTGCTGTCGGGCACATCGAGTTGTACGCTCAAACCCGCCCTTGAATATCGGAGAAATGCGTAGTTCACTAATTTAATGGGACGCTTTTCATTTTTTCACTTCTCCGTTAATAATGATCGCAAAATCTATGTACATCCAGAATCTTTTGAGATCTCTAGATTAATTTCCTTTAAAAAATCGGTCAAAACGCAAATTTTTGATTTAACTGCATTATCGCCACACCAGGCCATTAGTATTAGGAATACTCGACAACCTATAAGTTTTAGATTTAAAATCTTTTGAACTAATGCCACCTGAGACTATGTGCAACCGTTTATAGACAGCCAACGACCAGACGCATGCATCTGCAAAACTCGCTCAGAACTTTTAGAATAACTAAAGAGTTACTAGTATGTTATTTAATATAAAATAACTAGCGAAAATTCTCAATGAAATGAAAATTATTACTCTCAGGCCCCATTTAGGGCAATAGAGGCAAAATCAAACAAATATAATTATACAGTTACTTGCGATATATATTCTGTGGTCATGAGCTAATTCAATACTGATTACTGATCGATACTAGCAGCGCCACCGCGATAAATTGCGGAAGACTCGGAAACTATTCATGACAGAAGAAGCTTGCCATAGGCATTTTATCAAAGGTATATACCATTGAATGTCGTTTACAGCCCCTCCTAACGTTGCCTACCGCTCAGGGGGCGACAGTAAAGCGCTTTTTACGTTCTAAATAGCGCAGATTATATATAGCGCGATCCGCAAAACGAAAACCTGAGCAAATCGAGTTTGTGATACGGTACACGTCGGGGAAAAACAAGAATAAACTATTGGATAATTTGAGGACTCCGAAAGCGTTCAAAATGCTTATTTAAGGTTTTGTTAAATTATTTAATGTATTTAGTGCTGCTTGCTATTATATTTGTATTATTTCAAATTCATATAAAAATTGGAAGTGCTGTTTTGCTGTCCCTTCGTTTCTCAGCGACCCCAAAGCATTATCTTGATCTCTATGAAAGCGATGGTTAGCGCCAGATCTAAATTGCGCTTGCGGCGGCAAACATCGTATAGTACCCGTCTATCGATGGAATTCATTGACTAGTGCATAACCATGCATCAAGAATCCAATTTAAACTATTTTGCGATTTAAACATTTTAATTTGGAAAATTTGTTGGGAACTAAATGGGTCTCTCATTTTTCAGATGCCGATAACCAATTGATTCAAATATACCAAAAACGTTTTAAAATTAACAGTATAACTTACCTAGAGTTAAATAAATTTTTGCGATGAAATATTTTTTTGCGATGAAATATTTGATGATAATTAAAAATAATTTATCGATTAAAGGTTTTGACATGTGTCCCCAAATTATAGTAATTTTTTTTAAATACTTTTGTCTTTTGTACACCAAAGTACAGGACCTAAATATTATCGTATGTAATAGTCTAATAGGAAATGAAAACATTGACAATAATAGGCCTGCTTGATGAGACAGTGCGAATAATTTGCGAGTTAATTAGAAGCCGGTAAATATCCAGTTAAAATATACACATTTTATTTATTCATTGAACTACTAAAGACAAAGACATTAAAATTACACGATATACATGTAAAATATTTATAATAATAATAATAATAATAAACTTCGATTAACAAAACGATTTACAAAAAAAGTTGTCTCTCGAAAGTTGATTTGGCACCGGTTTTGATTGGTTTTCTAAAGACATTTTCTCATGTTATATCAGAATTTCCAGAGAGGTAAATTACCTCCAACCAACTCTGCTGGCCATTTCGACAGATCCACCTTAGATTAAACTATGGCCCTATGGAATAAACTAAAATTATTAAAAATAATAAAAATACCATATACTGTATATTCATCATTATTTAAAGGGCTATAAAAATCAGGGGATTTCTTTGGTTAAAATGAGGCAGAATAACACGAGAAAAATGTCTTTGAGCTTAAAATTGAGATTAAACAGGACGAATTTGCATGAGATAAAACTTGAGTTATTTCAGTTGAGGCAAAGTGAATATATCGCTCCCCTCGAAAATCAGATCGGACACAGATATTAAAAATATTATGCAAAAATTCTTAACAGAGAAAATCTTAAAAGTACTGGGTACTTATAAAACTTGATCGAGAGTCGGACTAAAAATATTATTCCTGGTTCCCGCTAGCCAACGTCCGCTCATTAGAATGTCGTAAACTCAAGGGGACAAGGATACGGCCTACTCATCTGTTTATACCATTCTTCTATACAGGGCGTCAGATGACTTCTCGAATAGACGCAATATTCCGCTTAATTGTCGACCATTTACCCTTATAAACATCTTGGAAGCCTCCTATCGGCTACTCTTTTTCGAATAGCCCCCAGGTTTTTTATGTGCATGATAAGTATATCATACACACCAAGCCGTGGCAATTTATGTGTCGCAATTGCCTTTGATTTTGTATTTACACAACCCATTCTGGAGCACTCGGTGACAGCCTGTATAGATCAGTTGGCGACATTGAGTGGATCGAACGGGTTTCGAAAAGTCGAACATAAGATTAAGAGTCTCATGCTCTACCTACTGAGCTAACCGGGATACCGCGAAACAAAATACGGTCATTAAAACATTAAGTTCATTATGCTACTGTTGGTCTCATTGACACGTCCAATTTCAACTTCGGAACAGCGTTTTGTACGGAAGGATTTCGTACCAGAGTGTACGCTTTGTGCCACCTCTTTCTAGCCCTCGGCGTCAAATTACTTGGTCGATAATTATTGTCATCTGAAATAAAATTATATATTCTTAAGAATTGTGAAAAAATGTACAAAAATAGTTGCGCATTTTTCATACCTATACATGTATTAATAATTTACATTCCGGTCAGCCCTAGCTCCCTAGCTGTCAGACTGTCAAGCATTTTAAAAATGTGCTTATTTTATAATTACACTTTTTAAACATGGTCACGTAATCTGTGTCAAAATGTCAGACGGCTGCGGGCTCGAAATCCGCTAGCGGGGATCGTTACCATAATACCCAAAGTGAAAATTAAAATAAAACATTCAGTGGATTTTGAGATTGCGCATGAGCTGTTCATATTTCGCACTGCGCAATGCGCAAATCGAAAAATAATCACAGGATTATATAGGTTACGATCATGTTTCTATCTGTTGGTAATACATTTTAATAGCTTAAAACCAATATTTTGCCGAGAAAATAGAGTCCAAAACTGAAAATTTATGACATCTCAGTAACGGCTATATTATGCTATATAAATGTATTACCAACAGATAGAAACATGATCCAAACCTACTAAACTCCGGTGTTAGTTTTTTGTTTTGCGCATGCTCAATCTCAAAATCCACCGAGTTTTTATTTTAATTTCACTGCATGTATTAACTCTTCAGGGGAGGTACGCTAGCGGATTTTGAGCCCGAAATGTTGAGTAACAACTATTTGACATACTTTCATCATCTTTAAAGTACTAATTGCTCAGATAAAGCAAATTAAATTACACTTTCGACCCCATAAAAGGTAAGGGAACTAGTCTTACCGGGCCCGTTCAGACTGGTATTATGCCCTTATACCCTGCGGCTTTAAGTCTCGAGATGAGCGAACAAAATATTTAAAAGTTCACACATTAGTAAAATTTCAAAATAAAAAGTTTCTCAGAAATTAAGCCAAATTTATTATCAATAATTGAGATATAAATACTTACTATTAGAATTCTTGTGGAAAAACAATACAACATCGTTTGCATTATTTACTCTTCTGTTGAGCAAGATGTAAACGAAAGTAAGCATTACGGGATTGCTGTGAGCATTTTCAACGTGCAGTTGACCAGTATACGATGCAAAGGCTAAAATGAAGACGTTTTTATTGTTTATTTTTTTGTAAAATTCAGTCTGAAGTAGATGCGATAACAGTTGACGTAATCTCATAAAATTATATTAAAAAACCAAGATAGTACCCGGTACACAATTTTCAAAAAATTGTATATCTATATGGACAAATTTGCGTTTTACATCCCAAAATTTGCAAGAACCCTTTTTGCCGCCGCCCACCCCATTTTTTCAAATTCGTCTACTCACTCCTTAGTTTCAACTGTGCAGCGACGAAGTTTTTGGAGGCAAAATACCGCGGTGGAAGAATGCAAATATTTTGCCTCCAAATGTCCTAGCGATTGTTTGAAAATATTTGCACGCGTGCATATATTTTCAAACAAATTTTGACCACCCGGCCACCGCTACTGAAAACTATTTAATTGTGCTTTTAGTTGTTTTAAGTAAAAACAATTGGTTTGTAATGCTAAATGTCCTAAATACATTAAGGTGGTCCTTATTTTGCAATTTTTCGAAAAGTTAAGGTGCCTAATCGATTTTAGGTGGGATTTGATGAGGAAAAAAATATAAAAATTTAAAAAATTGAGATAGAAAAAAAATATTGGTATTGAATTTTTTTGGGTAGGAAATGGGGTAGGTCAAGATTTCATGTTCCTAACCCTATTTTCTTCCGAGTTATCGGGGATCAAAAATCCGCAAATTCTGTAACCCCGTGTACAAATTTGCGGATTTTTGATAATAGGGTTAGGAACATAAAACCTTGACCTACCCCATGGTTTTCCTACCCAAGGAATTCAAAAATATCAATATTTTTTTTATATCTCGATCAGAAGTGCCCTTACTAAATTTTTTTAATTATTTTTATATTTTTTTCCTCATCAAATCCCACCTAAAATCGATTAAGCACCTTAACTTTTCGAAAAATCGCTAAATAAGGACCACCCTATAAATACATCATTAATAAAAACAATTTTAAGATGAAAACATTAGCAAAACACCGGAAAAAGTTACCGACTCAATAAAGCATATAGACGTATGCAATTAAATGTGTTCCATGACTCCCCTGGAATAGGTTGAAGAATTAAGTCAAGATAATTTTAACAAAGCTTTTATTTAGAGTAAAGTGATAATTATACTGACCGAGGTCATATCCTTCAAAATCCCTCGTAAAATGTTGCTTGTCCATACGTCCGGCGAATAAAGAAGTAAATAACAATCCTTTGGCTATGTTGAGAGTTGCAGAAAAAAATCCACGAACCATTGAAAGGAAGAAAAAGAAGTATCCAAAGTTGAAATATAATCGCCTGAAAAATTAAGAGAATTATTGGATAAATAATTTCCCCAAAAAGCATCGTGTATAGATTAACGGCTGAAATATAAGATTTGTTCGTTTAACAGTTTAAGGTAATAAACTGCGGACAACCATAGACCAGCCAGGGGGGGTCGTTTGCCAAAAATGAGATGAGGTACCCACCCGCCCCCAAATGGCATGGAAAAAAGCCGCTGTTTTGCCATTTTTTCCATTGTGCTCATTTTTCCATCAATTCGTTTACCATGCACCCACCCCATATTCTGTGCACGCTGTTGAATTTTCTCTCTTTCAAAAAACAGGCCTCAATCAGAGCTCGTCAGAAAAAGTAGGAACCGAAATTCGTGTTCGTTACTAATACTGGAAGCTAAAGCCTTAGCCCACCTTAGCTGATGCGAGGGAAAGTTTGAAAATTAAGGGTCATACTCTTGATTTTGTGCGGAATTGCATTTGAGCAGCACAATTTAGAATGAAGAACATCATTTCACATGAACATGTATTAGGACAAAGGATAAATTTGAATTTATAGCAAAAAAACTGCTATTAAATGCGCGCCTTTATTTAAAACAATATCTTATGTCATCGAGCCGAGTGAAGCGATGCGAGAAAGTTTTTGAAAATCATAATCGCGATTTTTAAAGCACTTAGCTCGATCGCCACAAAGTAACAACGAATAAATTATAAAAAACTGTTATTACACAAACAATATTCAATGATGTTATCGAGCCGAGCGAAGTGAGGTGAGGAAAATTTTATCATTTGAATAGGTAAAAAGCCTCCATTTCCATTCTTAAAAAAGTAGGAAACCACTTTCTGTAAAAAGTAGGAATACCAAGGAATAGTAGGAAAAGAAGGAGGATATATTCAAAAAGTAGGACCTGTGCGAGGCCTGAAAAAATTACTACTGCCGAGAATTTTCCAATAAAAAAAATTCTTCCACTTTTTTCCAAAACGCGCTTTGAAAAAATTTGACCACCACCCAATTTTTGCCAACTACTAAATGGTGCCAAATTGTGCAAAAAGGTACCCAGCCACCCTGTACGTATATGCAAAATGTTTCTTTGACCCCCCTGAACCAGCGGGCATTAAAGGTCTCAAAGGCTCAAACTACTAATTTATATCCGGTTGTTGGTTTTGGAGAAACGACCCAAAGGCCCAGTCAAAATATTTGACATATTTAAATATCAAAGACTTCCAAAAAGCTTTGTATCATAACAAAGTGACGTCATTTGCGGGAAAACCCCTTCAATAAATTCAAATACCTGTTAGTGACAGCAAGAACTTCTCCACTATCCTGGAGAAACACATATTTTGCCAATATCTTCTGTAGTACAACAAACAGAATCGCCATTACACCAGACACCCTGAAAAGAATCGAATACATAAATATCATAATAAAAGCAATGGTCATAATACAACCTTCATAGTCGGGTTTCCATACCCGGCTTTTACACTTTTTTTCCGGTGTTCCGGCTCCTCTATGCTAATACAATAATATTTAGTAATAAGACATGCTCAAATCGTGTACAAATACTAATTATACCTGGTTCTAATGATTGGTAATCGATGTGATCATGTGTGATAATCATCTTTATTAAGAAATACCGACCAACTCTGTTCACGGTAATTTATTTATCAACAACTATAATTTCAAAATGCTAAACTCACATATATTTCATAGAAAATGATTCAAATTGATTCAAAATATATTGTCAAAATTTGGAATTCCAAACAACAAAATGGTGTTTTACGAGATTTGTAGAGCATTTCGTAACGAAATGATGGGCACTTCGCGCATCGCGGGGTTTTGGGCATTTCAGGAGTTTTTTGTACACGGGAGATACACCGTTCCAGAGATCGACGTGCGCATTCCGAGGATGGGCATTAAAAGAGGTATGTATTTTGAGGGATTTGACAGTACTTTAATTTGGTTGTTAAAATAAAGGGCTTTTTACTTACAAAACAATCCAAACTTTTTCAAGATAATGCGTAAAAATGAATACAATCACTAGCAAAATTGAAGTGTTAATTGAGAAATGCAATAGTAATCCTGAAAAATATAATGTAACATGATTTTACGTAAAGTAGTCGTTATTCTGGTTTAATACCGGCGCGGCGCGGCGCGGCGCCGCGGTACGCGAGTCAACTTTTGCACACTCTAAGATCGCGAAGAGTTAAAAATGTAAAATTTGGCAGCCAAGCCGGCCCTTATCGAGGAAGGCATTTTGTCTACCCGGAAGTTGTCGAGTTGGCCAAAAGCTTTTTTATCATTTTTGACTCGCACGTCAACGAATTTTGTAGACTTCTAAATAAGGCAAAAATAAACTCGAAAGCCTAGTAATTTCGCGCTCTATAGCGCCACACACTGTACTGGCGCGTTCTGTCTATTTCGACCAAAAGTCGGACCGAAACTTTTGCCGGTTTTTTGTTTACATAATTCATTAATAGCATTTTAAGATTTTTGTGAATAAGGGTGAATCATTTTCATCGACCGAAACAAAAAAATGATTTTCGCAGGTATCGTCAATATATATAATTACGACTTGCTGCAATATTTTTACGGTTTTCGTTTACGGCGATTTACGATTTATTATAACGGATTTTTGTCAAAGCTTTTTTGATTACGGGATGTTTTCCAAATGCATACATTTACGTTTTACGGAGGTCAATTTACAAAAAAAAATTCAGGCCCTAATCATGCTCATAAAGCAGGAGAAAATAATATATTACACAATTTATGTAATTATTGAAATGACTACTTTTGGGATTGTCACCGCTTTTGTACAGTAAACGAAGAGTAATATAGGCATATGTTGTATCATTGGAAAAGTATTGGGACGGGGATTCCCAAAGGCTATAATGAGAAGCAAAATGACGTCACAAGGGCGCTCCTAGCGGCGAAAAACCGTATTTCGCTATCTCAGTACAGTTTAAACGATTGGATATTAACAAGAATATATATTCTTGATAAAGCTGATGCCAAAAATGAAATTGGGAACCGATTTATACTTGAAATGGCTAGGTGCCATTTTCTCCAAAATTCGTTTTTGTGACGTCACATGCGGTTTTTAGCGAAATACGTTTTTTCGCCACTAGAGGCGCCAATGTGACGTCATGTCACTTATCATATAGTCTTTGGGAATCCTCGTATCAATACCTTTCCAATGATACCACATACTCTACGTTTATTGTACAAAAGCGGTGACAATCCCAAAAGTACAATACTCATTTCGATAATTTCACTAAATTGTGTATAAAGTATATATAATAAAGAGCGTTAATTTCGAACTTACCAAAGATCATGTAGATGACTACAAAGCCAGGGTAGACCATCGACGAAACCTGCATGAAAGATACACTTATCAGTTTGTTTACACATTATGTGGGACTTTTGGGAGCGACAGTGTATTCGTGGCCGATCGCATACCAACCTCGGAACCGCCTCATCGGGTATTCTTTACACTAATTTACATATATTGCAGTTAAACTCTTATGATTGACCGAGTTAACTGTATTAAAAAAGATTAATAAAATGGAACTTTCGTCTAAAACATTTTGGTATGAAGGGTAACATACAGCATTTCATTTTTCCTGCGCGCCCAGGGGGGGTTGTCTTGAAAATGAAGACACCAACCCGGGTGGGTAGGGTGTTTTTGGACATTGGTCTCACTTTCAAGACCACTTTCGAGACGTGGGTATCTAGGAGGCCCTCATAGGGGGGGTAGCCCGTCGAAACATTCGCTTCTAAGAAATAATAGTCTGTCGACATGCTTAGACCGTCGATTTTAAGGCCAAAACTTGTCCAAGCTGTCGAATCTGTCAATTTTAAGAACGAGTATCCGGTCATCTGTC
>JAUCNG010193307.1:0-12979 GCA_032353305.1 Cephalothrix spiralis
GCTTTCAAAAGTTCTTCCACTACCTCTAAATGACCATATTCAGATGCAACACATAATGGAGACCGACCATCATTATCTGTTTGATTGACATTAGCATTAAACTCTAATAGTTTAAGAACAACTTTATCATGTCCATATATCGATGCAAGATGTAATGCTGTCCTTCCACATTCTAATGCATAATTAACATCAGCCCCTGCTTTTAAAAGTTTTCCCACTAATTTCAAATGGCCATCTTGAGATGCTTTTATTAATTTATTATTTTTGTTTTTTTTATAAGGCAATTTATTAAAAAAATTAAAAATAACTTCTTGAAGTAGTTTAAAATATGTAAAATCGAGTGCAAGCATTAATGACGAAAAATTGGGATCCTCCTTTTTGTTGACCTTAGCAACCAATTCTGATAGTTTTTGAACAACTTCATCATGTCCATACTGAGATGCAACATCCAATGCTGTCTCTCCACTTTCTAAAGTCAAATTTACATCAGCTCCCGCGTTTAAAAGTTCTTCAACACATCTTAAATCTCCTTTTTCTGATGCTATCATTAAGGGTGACCAACCATCACCTGAAGTCCAGTTCACCTTAGCCCCAGCTTTTAAAAGTTCTTCGACGACTCTTAAATGACAATTTTGAGATGCTATCATCAACGGTGACCAACCATCATTATCCGTTATATTGACATTAGCTCCCTTATTTATCAACAAATTGACCGCATCTATTTTTCCGTTCGATGATGCATAAAATAAGGCAGTGCAGCCTTTAATGTCATCGAGTCTATCTATGTTTGTACCGTTATCAATTTCAGTCAACATTAAATCAATATCGCCATTTTCGGCGGCATTATGAAGAGGTAACTTACCCCTATCCATTTTCAGAAAATATGATCCTTCTACTATCCAAAAAACTACATAATGTTAGGGGGCATATACAAAACGGAACGATACATTTAGATTTTAACTAAATAGCCATTTATAACCTCGTCGTCTATTTTATATTGTGTCCATATCTAATCCTGGTTTTGCATATGCTTTATTTTTTAAATAATCGTCTTTTGCATATATGTTTATCACAGGCCGTGAGGCATCTACATAACAAACACAATTGCAACACAACACAACACAACACAACAAAAGTTTATTTAAAAGTGAAAAGTATAAAGTGAAACCTATCCAACCATTTGAAGACAGGACTATTATGCTAGTGTTATAGTAAAAAATATGGTCTAATAATTGGTTATTATGAAATAATCTAGTTGTCTGGATTTTTCGAATGAATGATTTTGTTATTAATCAGTGTCAAATACATAATAGATTCCGAATATTAAAAAAATATATAAACATTGATAATGCACAAAATCAATCCATGTTTTTGGTTTTTAAGAATACTAAGTAGTATAATGCAATGTACATGTAGCATGTACACCATGGGTCTCATACAATAAAAAGTTATTAGTATTCGTAAATTTGTGTCAATATTGGTGCACGCTGGAGGAATTAACATCACATTGATTGAGGAGATATTTCGTGCTTCCCCTATTTAAAAGTAATATAGGCATCCATTGGTCGAAATATGTTGTTATATCTTGTAAATTCAATATACAGTTGGATGGAAAAAACGAGAGCAAAAATTGTCCAAAAAAGCCACCCGTCGTTTTATCATATTTGCGGATAGTTGACCCCTATAAACTATATACATGTATCTCTGGAAAGGTAATGAAAAATGCTGATCATTCCAGATCATTCGGGGGTTTAAATTTTTGCCGGTTGGGGGCAAAAAACATGATTTTTAATTTCGGGATTTCCCTATTTGAAAAATCATATTTTTTGCCAGCGGGTTAGGCAAAAAATTGAACCCAGTCCATATAAATGGCAGCAAAAAGTTATATCGGGTGGGCCACTATATTCTAGCCGCTGTTTACAAGGCCGTATCTTCAACAAAACTAGAGATAATAATTAGATATTAATTATTGCATGTCTAGGCGAAAGGTGTTCTGAATAGTGTGCTAAAATTTCGTTTTTATATCATTAATAGTTTTTAAGTTATGACAATTTGCGCAACTAGGGTCAAAAAACGGAATATCATAGAATGACGTAAAAACTTTTTGTGTGATTTAAAAACCCGTAGTTTGAAAATTAGAAAAGCTTTAGCTTTAAATTTTAGTATGATGTTAACATAGATTTTTTGTTTCCATGGTGTAAATTTCAGCATCTTAGGTCAACAGAATGTATTATACGATAGTAAAAATATGATGCTGTAATTTGCACCACGGAAAGAGAACATCTATGTTAACATTATATTAAAATGTAAAGTCAACAGCTTTTCTTTTTTCTTAACTACGAACTTTTAAATAATAAGACGAAAAATTTGTAACGTCATTCTATGATATTTCGTTTTTTGACTCGAGTTGCGCAAATTGACATAACCATTCTCCTAGTACATGCAAAATATTTAATTATAATCTTACTTTTTGTTGAAGATACGACCGTATAAACAGCGGCTAGAATATAGCGGCCCACCCGATAAATTAGTTGCCTACCCTATTAATAATCCCTTTAAACCTGGAAAATAGGTTTGTTTCTAATCTCTCATTTTTTATCCAGGTGATTAGAAACTTACCCATTTGACCAATTTCCTGATGTTTGTGTGTTTGCATATTTCCCGGACTTTCGTTTGTCTTAAGTTAGTGATTCCATGACTTTGCATGGATAAGTAGCAACCCTGTACATGTATTTTAGCACTTCTGAATTTTGTTATTTTGATCTAATTAGGCTTCGTACCAGGCATTAGCAAATAAGTAGAAACCCTGGCCTAGCCTAACTTTGGTGAGAAAATTCGGGGGTTCTAGGGGGTGACTATGGTAATAACATTGATTTTTATCTTCTTACCTTTGTTAAGATTTTCAACAAAATACTTTTTATGAAACTGTTGAGGTTGAATTCGTTCACCTAAAAAATATTTTAAAGAACAGTATTAGACAAATTTTATTTTTAGCTAAAAAGGGGGGAAAATTAGACAAAAAAATAGAATTTAAACCGTTAAAAACCGCACCTGACATGCATAATAGACTTGATTATAGTGTTTTGATGCATTTTAACAATGCCTATAGTAATAGAAAATCTGTTTTTTCACTAGGACCAATCATGAATTTCAACATGTTGAATAAAATTGAACAACAAAGGTTTCTGGTCAAATCTACCTGCTTAAAATTCATTTCCCCCTGTATGCATATATTTGAGACTGGGGCCTTTTTACCAACTTACCGTTTTAAGGTCACGATCGGATATAATATGAGTGAATAACCAGAAACAAAATCTCAGTGGGTCTTCGATTTCTTCACAAGTTAGGAGAAATTTATCGGAATCTGCAAAGTAAACCAGGATTCAAAAGTTACCACTCTCTTAGTCTAATATGAGCTTTTTATCTATTTTACGGACAGATTCATTACACGTACAGTTTTATCACGGAAAACTGTACATGGACGTTTCTCGTCCATATTAATTGATCTTATTAAGCGCGGATGAATTTTAAGCCATGCCCATCAACCAATCAGAAGAGCCGTAAATATTATTGAATCTTCGAACTTCATTGAAGTACATGAATTAAAAATCGATTACTATCTCATGTTCTGTCATTAAACGCTCTATAGTCGGGTCACCGTGTAATTCACAAATTGACCTTGAACTTGCCAAATACTAGTGGATGGGAACTTGCCAAACTAGGTCTCATAATTTAATATATTAAATGATTTCAAAGAAATTATTTTTAAATACTGAGATTGTTTCTCACCTATTTCAACTTCGGCTTCCTCCTCTACCTTATTGATACTTCGTTCGATAACGAAACGTATTATAGACCAGGAATTCTGAAATATAATAATTAGATTTAATGATTTCGGATTTCAATCTAAAACCCTTAACTTTTTTCCACTTTGCAAAGAACTTTATTCCCATTTTGAATATCATAAGCTCATACGATCTCCTAGCAGTACTCAGGTCAAGTTAATATCGTACTTCATGCATAATCAATCGGAAGCACGAGTGATTCATCGTCGACTGATATCGTGACGCGATAACTTAACGTACAACAGATTTAATTGGTTTATTTCTAAAAAATGGTAATGGATACGTGGTAAATTTATAATTGAACATCTTGTGTGACTAGTTCCGGTACTGGTTTTTGCGCGGACGTATTTACGACCGCGCAAAAAATCGTACCAGAACTTGTCCAATTACAATTACCGGATTCCAAGTTATCCACTTTGAATTAATTGTATGCAATTTATGTGTAGACTGGTTATTGACTAAGCTTATACAATATACATTCAAAGACTTAGAAAATACTCGAGTCGTCATCGCTATGTAGCGCATTTGTCAAAGCGTCCGACTTTGAAAGAGATCTGAATATTCCAGGTCCCCGCAGGGAATTTATATTTTTTCCTTTTTTCAAAAAGTCATTTATATTTATATGATTGGTCCCACGATTACGTAGGAGTATCAATTATTTCATCACAAGATAATATGTTTACCAACGCATCGAGGCAGGTAGAGTGACCTCTACGAGCGGCAGATGCAGAGAGTTAATCGAGATTTATTAGATAATGAATAATTTTACCACTTACTTCTGTCATTTTGAGATCGGTTATAGCATTACAAATTTTATTCCAAAATATTTCGACATCTGGACAAGCGAAAGGTGACTCCCGTAGCAGCTCTGATGATTTAAGCTAAAAATAAAGTAAACGTGTAATACATGAATATCAATTCAAGAAGTACAAAGCAGTTTATTCAGACCCTATTAGAGTCAAGGTCTTACCACGTATCATTCTCAAAACTTATAACGCCACAAGATTGATAATATAATTTCATACTAAACACAGTAGACTCGCTATTCAATGGTATATATTGCAAATGGTTGACTGGGAGTTTGTTAAAAAAAGATCATTGGGTATACTAGGTCTGCAGTCCTATTTAAGTTATTATACAACGTTATTTTTCGGTTTTTAATCTCTTTAAAAATGGGCCATTGTATAAAACCGTTATTCCATTCATTTCATCCCACTTAAATGTCATGAAATAAACTGTATAATGAAGTAAAGGGATTTTGTAGTTTTTGTTTCATGGCGTTTCTTGCATACCTTTTAGTTCAAAATCACACACACTATAACTTTATATAAGTCACATTTTGTACAATTAAATTGTCGTTCATTTTGATTAAAAAAACGACTTTCATGTATAATGTCTTCAATTCGATGTATATACGTTGCTGAGTATTTCTTTGGGACTTTGGAGTCACAGAACAACACTCGAATTCACATTTTCGGGACATTTTAAGGTATATTTCCTAAGGGATGCAGACTTTCATGAATACATTATACGCCGTAAATATATAGGCCCATAAAAGTATACATTTTCTTATAGGAAATCTCATCTGTTTTTCAAAAATGTAACTTGTTGGGCTACTTGATCATGCAAAATGAATTGCAAGTTCTAATCTAAATAACCTTTATATTCTGATAGATAATAAGTATATTTTTTCTTTTTGATATTCCAATTATATGATTTTGTAATTTTTTTAAATCTTTTAAATTTTTGAAACGAATTCGTCACAAAATCATATTTTTTATGTTAAATAATTGGAATATTAAAAAAGAATAAATACAACTATTTAGATAACATATATCTATCAGAATATAAAGTTTATTTAAGATTATAACTTTCAGTTTTTTCAGTCAATTGCACCATCAAGTAACTAGTTGAAAAGTAGAGGAAAATTCCTAAAAAGAAAATGTTAACCTTTATTGGCCGAACAATATATTTACTTCAATAACGGGGGTATTTTGAAAGTCTGTTTGCCTAAGGGAATGGGTAGCCACTAGCCAATTTTTATCAATCTACGATTCCAAGACTTATTGTTCAATCTAGGTAGGAAAAGTTTGAGATTTTTTATCAATAGTTATAACAAGAATGGTTCCATCCATTCTTGGTTATAATTATTGCATTACTTAACGTATTATTGGTTTTAATGAGTTCCTACGGACGTTGGACCCTAGCTTACTTTAAATAAAAATCTATTCGTGTACATTCATTGTAGGGCGAAGCCCCTTTAAGTTTATACATTTTTGTTTTTGAATAAAGGTGCCAAAAAACAAGTTTCTATCTCGCGCTTTTATTTTTGAACTCCCTGACTTTTCCAAGTTTTCCATATTTTTTGACTGATTCTCTAAGACTTTTCCAGGATGGGTGACCACCCTGATTCAACAACCAGGATACATTTAGCGACTTACGGTTCCATATCTCTTATTGAATAAAAACAGCAGATCAAGGATGATAAAAACAATAAGCTGATGACTTCCATTGTAGGGAATAGCAAAATTACAATCTGTCTGCGTAAACAACAGATGAGCATCTGAAAATAAAATTGCAAAAACTATATACATGTAGAAATGAATTGATTCGGAGATCATACTAAAACGTGTTTTAATTAATTGCTACAACAAGGAATTACAAAATGAATTTATAGATAATACACTTGGGCATCTATGATAAAATGTATAACAAACCATAACACTTTTTATTTTAAAAGACTTGTTTATATGTGTGCGCCAATGATTGTACAAATGGTTTGATATGTACAATTAACCCCAGTAGTGGATAAAAGAAGCAATAACCTCTCTTCTATAATAATGACTTGGAAGGATCTAAAAACTTAAGCATCTATACGTAATTTATGGGGTGAAATTCTGATTAAAAAACGCTTTTTGCATTTGAGAGATGAAAAACTTCAACTGATTAGGAATATTTAATCGAATAGAACTACAAATGTACTTTAAAAAATCACTTAAAAGGTGTAAAAATCGATATACAATCTTTCGATCCATTATTGATAATATATTATGAAAATAATCATAACCTCATGACTTACCAGGGAAATATTCTTCAGCACACCGCACAACCCCAAGACATTCTTCCCAGATTATCAGCAAAACATGAAATGCCGGGTACTAAAAAACGAAATTGAAAAAAACGTCATTAAATTATGAAGTAAGGGATATTGCTCTCTTGATTATGCCACAGCAATTTGAAACACAGGGGCACTAATTAACAGACAGTTTTCAGTGTAAAAAAGAGTATATTTGATGGGCTAATTTGTTTGGTTTCGACATGGGTTTGTTGCAGGGCGGTAAATAAAATTTTGCAGCTTTTTTATATAATGCCAGGCTCCAGTAGCCTATCAAAGGGATCTTTGGTCGGCCCGCTCAACTATTTCTACCAATAAGATGCCACCAAAGGACCCACTTTTTTCAAAAAGTAGCTAAATGTTTACAAGGACATGTTTGATTAATTGATGGTATACGAGAATCTCTAGTTAAAAAAAATAACAAGTTTTTATCTTTTTGGCTTGACCTATAGTATAGTATAGCATTGAGATTTATATTTTTGAAACCAGTTTTGATGATGTTACTGATTTATTGGTACAATTCCAACCTGCACATCGAGTTGCACAGCACTGAACCTTTTACCCGGATATAAACCACTTAACCGTTATTTTATACTTTAGTTTAGGCTATAAATTTTCTTACTTTTCTAGGTTTTGTATCTATGTGACTGATTCCTGATTTCACAAATAAAATACAATTAAACAGAGGTAGAGTGTAGCAAAATAAAAAATATTAGTTCCCTAAAAAGACAAGACTTCCTCTTTTTAAATAGGAAAACATGACGATTGGCTGCTCATTTAAAAAGTTAAATATTATTGAATTGTTGTTAACTCAACTTATTGGGAGGGCGTCAGATGACTGGCTCAAATAGACACAGACGGTCTGCTTTATGAGCATTTACCCTTAGGCCTGTAGACCTATCCCGCACTCTAATCTATTTTCTATATACCGATCAGCAGTGAGGTTAACTCTGAAGGGAGGGAAGTGTCCCACTCCACGTATTTACGCTAAATAACTTGCCCAAGGTTCTCGAACCCGGGACCTCCGGATCCAGAGACGGACACTCTACCACCTAGTTGATTTCAACTTACCGATCCACTAAGTCCTGCACATTTACCAGAGGGTATACCAGGGCACTCAGATAAAGGGCGACACCAAAGGAGTAATTCCTGAACTAAGCTCAAATATCCATTAGCTTCGTTCGTTGAACATTCACAACTGTGGGCGAAAAAATATTAGCATTAAGTGATCACAACAGAAAGGGCGTTCATAAATAAACTTTATGATTTGTGAGATTAAAGGCCGTATCTTTTGCCGTAATAGGGTAAGGATTCCAGTCTGTAGGTAACCTTTAGTTGCCTTAATAGGGAATGTGATCACTAGTCTATCGTGATCAAAAATGGCTAATTAGACCATTTGGAATGAATATTTTGCTAAAATTATGTATATAGTAGAGAATTGTAACACCTGTACGCATTCTTCGGTATCGATGGTTACACGGTTCAATGCAGTTTCATTTCTTTTGTTATGTAAACAAAATTATTTCGATGTATACGGGCTTTAAGATCCATAGCAATGTCCTCATTTGTTTACATAACAGAGCCAATGGACTCAAAATGATTGTGTTCAATGCAATGCTGTTTTTCTAGGTATTCATTGAATGTTCCTATTCATGTACACTTATACACACATACAATTTACATTTTTTATTCTAAACGGTTTGAAATCAAAAAAAAATATGAGCGTTGTGACTCGTTATACGGTCTGGACCAGCAATTTTGGCCAAATTTAAAGAGAAAAGCACAAAATATAGAGAATCAACTTTTGGAAAATTAAAAGTGAAACTTTTACAATAAATAATATGGAACTGCAAGTCACTATTTATTAAAATCTGTTCAGGTTGTTTCAAGAATCAATATGTCATACCATCTCAGGTTTTAGGTCATACATTCGTATCATAGACAGATGAAACCTTGCCCCTAATATATTTCTCTTGGCAATATTTGAATGTCTTACCTCTAAACGGGCATTTAACAATTTTGCTAAATATATATTAAGTCAATTTTACCTGGACAATTTGGACTTCATTGTACAGAAAAAGGTTTTGATATCGTCTAATATTTTCTCAGTTTCAGCAGTACCTGGAATTTAAAAAAAAACGAAAATCATTTTGAAATATTTAAAACATACAACAATGGTAAAACATATCGACACAGAACTTTCGATTCTCGATAAATTCACGAAAATTAGGTCTAAAGATATGATCATATATCATATCATCGTCGGTGATTTCGTTAAAAGGTAATCAACGATCTCAAAACTGTCAAAACATAGCTTTTTTATTTTCTTAAAGTGAGTAACATTTGGCTCACATTTTGATAATCTACATATTCATGGGATGTCATTTTATATGTCATTTTATAAAAAAACGACACACATTTGTTTTGGAAACTATTGCCCTTTTTCATTTTTCATGGCTCTTATTCGATCCAATAAATATTGACATAAGAGTTGAAATTCAAAATCCAATAAAATGGTCAGATTTAGGTTCTTTTTATGGAAATTAACTATAACTAATGCTAGAACTCTACAGACAAATGTTTGATGATGAACGTACTGAACTTATTTTTTTCTAGGATTCCACTCCCTAGATAATTTGCAGTCTTTTCAGTCTCTTTCTGCTATCTTAAATCAACTCGCAAGTTTAAACAAGCAATAAAATGTTCTTAAAGCGCACTTTAAGTCATTGGATCTATTAACCCCTTTTAATCCAATCCCCAACAAGTTGATACTTACTGGAGCCCTTTTTCTCAATTCTTAAATACCTTTGCCTAAAACGGAGAAGAAAAAAAATCAATTAAAAGATTTTATTTGCCTCAGGAAAACTGGTTTAATGTCATCTAAATAGGTGTTTTACCAGCTGGTTTCACCGGAAGTTTATATTTTGCTGAAATAGTACTAGAGTTGTACCTTATTATTATACGAAGAGCCGTATCACCCTCAGTCACCCCCGCCGCGGAGTGTCGTCTTGCAAACACTGATCATGGTGATGGTGCGTCTGGGTCAAATTTCTTGACCAAATCATTGAGTTTGAAACTCCTTTTTGCAGGTACCGGTACTTGATCAGATGAGCGGTCAACGTAAGCTAAAAACTGACGTCATGATGTGATGTGACTTCGGTGATCGACAGTAACAAAGTCAACAAACGTCTTCGAGGCCGATCGTATGTCAGCCTGGGAACCGCCTCGCCGGCTATTCTTTTACATGCAATATTGCAATAGCACTTATCAAATCACAGAGAGTTACGCGATATGTGCTTGCACGTTTTTGTCAATCTGGTCTATGAAAATAAAGTTTATAAATAAACTTATCGAATATTTTCTTTTGGATTTGTATTGCATGAACTGCCTTTGGTTGTGCATTCACGTAATCCAGTTTGGGACACTGGGTATCGGTTCGTAAAGATCAGTTGGCGCACGTTTGGATCGAACCTAAAAGGGGCTGAAACTAGTACAGTCTATGTGTCCGCTCGAGACTCAAGAAACCGTGATCCTTGGGCAAGATCATCCTCGTTCCAGGGGTATCATATTTCATAATACCCTGGCATAATCGATATCCAAATCATCTGATAAATCTATAGATTTATATTAAAAATATAGGCAAGGTTCGAACCCACGACACTTAACTTCGCATATATATGTCCGTCAACTAGTCAGGTAGGAATCAGAATCAGCGCTTTAGACCATTCGGCCACCGTGGCTTGATGCCTATTTCATCAAAACTATCAAACTTAAATATTTAAATATATGTATACATGTATACAAATGACACCTGGGAGGTCATCTGCCCGGTCATGTGAATCGGTAAACCAATCAATGGCATCATACCATTGTGGACGATAGGTGAGATGATATGCAGAAAATAGAATTGTCGATTATGCCAGAGTATCGGTCTAGTATAACTATGCAAGACTGAAACTCTGACAAGTGAGAATGGGGCAAATCTGAAGCTCGCATTGCCTTGCTGGTAGCTCGGTCACGTAAAATATATAGAGTGGTTTGGACGCGACTAGCATAAAATCATTATTTCACTCGTTTTCATTGGATATTTAATAATTGGATATTTGCCCTGCAGCTGTTATATGGAGTCACGACACGTCGTGAAATAATCGAGGCAGTTTATTTAAATAATGTACTTACTTTATTATATCCATAATCAGATTCAAGTCAGTATTGAAATTCCACAGACGTCCAAACAGTTCAACTTTCCATGTACTTTTGTAATTGGTGCTAATAATATCAGTATCTACAATACAAATATGCAATTATGACAACAGTAAAAAATAAATAAAGAGTCAATTAATCAATAAATATTCAATTAGGAGTCGATTGATATTTTTTAAGGAATAATTTTTTTACGTCACAAAAACACTTTTGCATTTAAAGGCGATCTAGGACAGGAAATCAGTCAAGAAGTAGTTTGGGATGGACTGACACTGGTCAGAAAGTTCACAATTTAATTTTACCATATATAATATTTTTTGTTAATTATCTTTTTGTTAGGTACAATGAATACCTTAAACATCAATTCCATTTTGTTGTGTTCACAAAAGAAAAAATGCAACAAAAAGAGGACGTTTTCAAGATTCCATTTGTACCTCGAATATCAAAAACACCCAGATGGTCACTCTTTTCCATTCTCTGATTCACTTACTTTTCCAGGAAAAATATGTTCATTCCAGGAAGAAAATAGAAAATTTTAAAGATTGTTTTACAGAATTATTATGACAATATTCGATGTATTGTTAGTTTGTAACGCCTTGCATACTTAATGGTCCTCAATAATCATTTATTCGGAAGCTAAGCTAGTTTTTAATCATGCATTTTGACCCATTCCCAGACTTTTCATTCTTTTTGCCCGATTACCGTACTATTTTGGTGATTCTCTTGACTTTTCCAGGATGAGTTGCCACCCTGTGAAGCTATACTTACCCATTGGCTGATTACATGATGTGGTGGATTTAATGTTCCACATCGAAAGCTCCAATTGGTCTATTAATGTCAGTTTCAGTGCTCTGAATTTCATTCCAAGTTGTTCTGCAGACGGTCTCCTTTCAGGATTAGAGTCAAGACATTCACAAATAATATTCCACAAATTGTCAGAGCAAAATTCTGGACGCTCTAACAGATCCCTGCCATTTGATTCAAAATCCAAATTTTCTTCTGGATCCCTACAAGTGAGCATTTGCCAGAGGAGAACCCCTAGAATAAAGATATCACATTTCTTAAGGTCAATATTTTCCATTTCATCGAGTTTTGCATTAGCAATTTCAGGTGGCAATAGTGATGTTTCTTGAGTCATTATCCCAAGGTTGCTACTAGAATAAAACACATTGTTTATTTTGATATCCTCCTTTTCATCTAATAAAATATACTTTGTCTTGATCTCCTGTTGTCGCTTATAACTCAATTGATGTATATATTCAAGGCCATCACAAAGCTCAATCGCCCACTTAAAAAACAAAGAAGATGGAAGGCCTGATTCGATATATTCTCCTAGATGAGTCACCAGAGGTCCTTTTTGACAGAGTTCCATAAAACTAATTATTTGAGCACTATCATAATGTTCATATAACTTTACGACATTTTTGTGATTACAATTCTTCCAATTTTTTAAATTTTCATTCAAGTTTGATATTTCATCAGTGTTGAAATTATCTTTAGAAATAGCTTTTAAAGCTATATCCTTCCCGTCAAATTTAGGTCCGCAATACACAACACTTATTGAACCAAGGCCTATTACTGTTACATCATCAGAGACTATTTCAATTTGCTCAAGGATAGAAGCATCAATACCAACCAAAACTTCAGCCATCTTTAACCTAAAAGTAGTAAAAAAGAATGTCATTTTAGAATACACAATTGGACAGAAAAATTGGGGAGGGCTTTTACCAGGATCATTTCCCCTGACTTTCCATGACCATTTCTAACCCTTTTCCCTGACTTTCTTAATTTTCATTATCGAAATATCAGATAATAT
>JAUCNG010194418.1:0-12977 GCA_032353305.1 Cephalothrix spiralis
TTATAATTTATAATTAAATTGTCTCAATCATCAATATTATTCCATGATACTGTTGATATAAACAAATCAGAATAGGTTACAAATCACGTTATTTGAAAATGCTTACTTTTTGCAAACGTTAATTGAAAATGCTTACTTTTACAAACTTAAATTAAAAATGCATAGTTTTTGCAAACGTAATTGAAAATGCTTAGTTTTTGCAAACATTAATTGAAAATGCTTAGTTTTTGCAAACCTTAAAATTTTAATTGAAAATGCTTACTTTTTGCAAGTGGCTTAAAGTAATAACCAGTATAAATCCTTAATAATCTATGATTAATACAAATTCAATATTTCTGATAATCCAATTGTTAAAATAATACAAGTTACGTCCTTGTATCACTGGACTAATTATTTGAGATATTTTTCTTGGCTTCCCAAGGAGTATAAATATCTGCAAAGATGCTTGCTTTAATTTCAAGGCTTCCCTTGAGATTAGATTTAACATGTGACATATTGAAGGAAAAGATCTTCCTTATACATAATATAATTAATTTATACATGTATTTTTTGTACCTTAACTTTTTACTCTAATGTGTTTGTTTCTGTTAAGAATATTATTATTAATAAAAAATATTATTAGTACTTGAAGTATTGTTTATATAAGTGAGCTTTGATTTACTCTGATGAACGTAGATCGTTCATTCGTATTTTACTAATCATTTTGATAAACCAAAAACTGATACTTTGCGATGAAAAATATATAAGTTTGGTTTATCAAAATGGTTAATAATAATTATGTAGTTCCTTCAAGGATTGTTTTAGTACGTTATCTAGTCTTGTTTCAGGATCTTTCAGTTCTGGTGTTACTTAATTAGCATGTCACACCATCTCTCGAATTGCGCATTAATACTCAGTAGTTGGATCTCACATCGTTGTCAAGTGACATTTGTGCTAGAAATCCCTAGTGATCTAACTACTGAGTATTGATGCGCAATTCGATAAAATACCATTCGCAGATTCAAAGTACAATATTTTTATTAATATCAAGAGCACCAAAATAAAACGTTTTCCAAAATAGCCTTCACTACTAAGCTTTTTCCGGGATTTATGATACCCTGTCAAGTCTAAATTAAACAAGGGTCGCAAGTTCGAGCCAAATAAGAAGTATACATAATTTTATATCAAGAATTCTCAGATAATTGACCGATATTAAGACAAAATGTCGTAATTTACTCTCTATGTGAGCATGAGGGATCAATGTACAACATATTTAGTACGGATACTATTAAACCTCCATGCATCTTTTTTTTAAATTCAAAATTATGAGATTGTTGAAAATAGAAATTATGTACAGGGTGCCCTAATCAAATATATAATAGGTAGATGACGTCCTATTATGACTTAGTTACTGCGATTAGTCACTGGAGAGAACATGGCCTCTCAATTTTTATTTAAGTTACTCATTCAATTTACTTTTTACATAATAATGATCAATCATCAAAAATTGATAAGAATTGAGAATATTTCAAATTAAGAGCTGGATGGAGCACTCTTGATATTTAGGCTGGAGGAAATGAAACCAGGGTTTCGGGAGAATCATTGCAGTTCCCTTATGCACTATAAAATCCGCTTAATTCGGGAGAGAAGACAATGCTCTTTTGGGGTAATTTTTGGCAATTATTAAAAATTGAGTCACAATATGACCTGATTTGGCCGTAATACACATTATTGGGACACGCTGTATATGCCATAAACTAAAAGTATTTGTCAAAATCAATAATTTTCTTGATTAGTTTCTAAATTAAAAACATAATCCTTAATTATACAGGGTGTCCCAATATTATGGAAAACGGTCATATTGTGACTTAATTCTAAATTGACAATATCGATGTTTGTGATCACTAGAGAGAACATGGTCTTCGAGCTTTCAACAACTGAGCTACATCAATTTCCACAAAGTACCAAAAAGTTCAACTTCACCAGTAGGAGGTAAATCCTATTATAGATGAACGTCCTTTCTTGGGAAACTTTTTTTGTGATTTAAGGACCAAAAAGTTCCAACTTCACAAGTACTGTAATATAAATGAACGTCCTTTCTCGAGAAATTTGTTTTTTAATAATTTTACCCAGCCTAAATTCCATTATAAATCGAGAGAATGCTATTTTCAGTCGCTCTTAAAATTAATCTTGTGAATATTTTCAGGGCGTTTCAATTTTTAATAACTTTTTGTTAATAGTAAATTAAATAGAGAATTTTAAAAAATCACAAAAAACTAATTTCTCGAGAAAGGACGTTCATTTATAATAAAAATGAAACCAGAGTATCATCGTATGGTTGAAAACCGATCTGCACCAAATACGTTGTATGCGGGAGAAAAAACCATGGTCTCAAACATATCATTGAACTCGTCACAATATGAGGTCATCTGGCTATTGGATGGAAATTGCCAGTATAGTGAATTTACTTAAATAAAATATCTAATTTTCAATAATTTTACAAGTGATCATTTTGAATTTTAATGACGATTATGAGAAGGCGATTTTGATAAAGAATATTTTGGTGTAAGTTCAATCTGCTGCTCTAGATATTAATGAAAATATTTAACTCCGAATCAAAAAAACGGTATTTAAATCCATCCCATTTCTAGGGCCTCATCGAATCTCACTCTCGGTCGCTCTCTTTAGTATATGAGTGAAATAAACGAATAACACCGGCGTTCGGGATGATTCAAATCACGTGTCACGAAATCCCGTGTCAGCCCCGCTAAATATCATTGCCTATAATTATGTGATTTCCGATATCCGATAAAATTTTAAGCCTTTTTCCGATACCGGTAGAGATTTTTTTCGATTGTTCAGTTTCCGATAGTGTTTTTCTCGATTTTTCCCTTTCCGATAGCGAAAAATGGCCGTTTATGATAGCGAAAAAAAATTGCCATTTTTCCGTTTACGATAAGAGGCATTGACTCCCTTCTTAATAACCAGTCGCCATGACCTGCAACATTTAATGTTCTATGTCATTGAGGTCAATATATCATAATAGTCGTAACTTATAAATTTTTAATTAGGTTTAGGGAAAAAAACAGAATAAATTAACAATTAAAAATTTATGATCATTTTTGTGAATCAGAATGAATCACGTGCCTTGACACAGCTATTTCACATGAGTTTGCAACGTGTTCATGAATATTGATCTGTTGATTTAATATCGATTCAGACCAACCGACCCTTGCAGTTTTTTTATCATAGAATGTTAGTGAAATAATATCAACATTATTTTCAGACCTTTTTGAACCATGATTTTAATTTTCAATATTTGTTGTTTTTCGAACATATTTTTCAATTTAATAATGAAACGATACCGAGAATTGCATAGAGAGCGGAAGCAATTTTCGATTGGGGGATGGCTAAGCGAACAATTTGAGGCATATTTTTTAAAAGCTCTTATAATATAAGGCCGCTACACCGAAAACTTGGTCTCACATCGAAAACCAAAGTTTCTGTGAAGAATGTTCAAATATTAGCTAAAATTCAATTGCTTTGATAATTGCACATTGAGCTTCGGATTTTATACCCAAGAATAAGGTAGAACAATGATTCATATTATTCAATTCACATGTATTACATAAAAGAGATTCAAAAAATTATATAATGACATAGACATAAAATAATGAACACATAAAGGTTGAAATAGCTTAAAACTAAACATGATTATTTCGTTGTACAATAATCATATCATAAATTGATTGTACATTTTCTCTGTTTCACCAAATTATATCTAGGACATCGATATATTGAAGTGGTGGTTTCTTTTTTTTATTTATGCCCCGGTTCCACCGCTGACCTCGTCCCTGCTTCTCTTACCAGTTAAAGCAGCATTTCGGTTAATGAAGCTTCGAGAACGAGGTTGTAACGTTTAGCGTTAATAAGGGAAGGCCACCAGTTAAAATGAGGAAAAATTGTGACATTGTCTAATTGAAATTTAATTATGTTTAATGAGTTTTAAAATTGTTATTCATTTATAAGGTAATTAAAAAAGTAAATGATATATTTCAGAAAGTGACATCCAACAATCGTAGACATACAATAAATGCAATGTAAAATGACTCTTTAAGTGCGATTATTACAAAAAATTCATGGCAATTTTCAAAATAGTAATAAGTATTTTACACAAAGTTTGCAATGGACAAATGTGTACAATGTATTATCATGTCCTTTTCAAACTTATTCTAAATAAAGATTTGAATGATGTTACAGTAATATTGATTTCCTAAAAACATTTTAGAGCTCTAACAGCTACATGTCATAATATTGATTTAGCAAGAAACGAAGTAGCTATATATATCTACATAAGACCAGGAAAACGTCACCCATCTATTATGATACTATGGACTAAAAATACAAAATATATTTATAGTCTATGATGATACAAGATCATATCAATCTCCAACGTAGAGCTTCTATTTTGAGATTGGCATCTCTATTAAAAGACGTAGAGATTAGGATAAATTAGGAAACTCCCTTTGTGGACAAGATGAATCATATAAGCTATACTTTTGCAGAAAATTACCAAATTTTGCAGAAGCAGTTGATATGCTTCAAATATAAATCGGATAATAATATTTAATTAATTTATGTACCATAAATACATGTCTATAAACATATATCAGATATAATCATCCATAATTAACTTATGGGAATATGGAAAACCCACTATCGAAAGTCTGGGTTATTCCTCATTTAATGAAGCAACTTTTCAAATACGTAAATAAATACAGGTTGCACCATTATTTGAATTATATATGACTTTTTGTAGTATGTCTAGATTTTTCAACTTAAGTAGCTACGTGACTATGAGTCATAAACTCTCAAAACATTTATGATTATTTATTTACCGATAAATGACTAGAATTAAGAGATTTCACAAAATACGTTCAAGGACAGTCAATGATTCTTATACATTGGATTCAAAACTGTAGCTTTGGGTTATTTTGGCAACCCAAACACTCATTACTATACAAATGAAATTCTGACCATCCAAAAATAGAAACAGATCAATTTCTCAGCTCTAAATAAAAAACGAGGGGTGTATCATGCAGTATACTTTTGTACGCTCATAAAAATTTAGTATTTGTAATAATTGTATTTCTTGAAATAAAAATACAATTTTCGAAAAAATAAATTGTATTTCTTGAAATAAAAATACAATTTTCGAAAAAATAAATTGTATTTCTTTAAATAATATTTTTCTTCTTGAAATAATATTGCAATGTAGTACTTGAAATTATTGTATTTTCGAAAAATGAATATTTTATTTCTTGAAATAAAAGTGCAATATTTTGTATTTTTAAAAAATAATTGCAATATATTGTATTTTTTTTAATAAGATCGTACTTCTTGAAATAATATTGTATAAATCGAAATAATTGCAATATATTGTAGTTTTGTACACTTTTTTGAAGTGATGATACACCCCTCGAAATATAAGATTTCTGTTAATTTTACAATGAATTCATATTATTTTGAATTTGTTCCTTTGTTATGTACACAATTTAAAATATCACTATTTAACAATGACTGCCTTCCCTGTTTGATTTCGTTCCTGAACATGTACTAAAAAAGTAATGAAAAAACATCATGGTAGGAAAATTCCCTAGATATAAAGTACCTCTTGTCCGACATGACAAACCAAATGAATAGACGTTACAAATCAATATTAATATATTAAAACCCTTAACAACATATCTCTCTATGGAAATGTTAACTCGCAGCGGTAATATCTGGGCCTCCTTTTTCTATAGGACATCAATATGAATTTTCTATTCATAAAAAATAATGCAAAAAATCAATAAATTTATCCCTTTTTTGATTGAGATCAATAAATATAGACACCATAAAAACATATTTTTGATGAACCTATGACCTAGGTGACTTAAGTAGGTGAAAATGGTATATTGTAATCGCAACAAAATAGCGCTGGAGGCCATTTATTCGTTTTAAAGAATTAATAACAATAAAAAATACCTAACCCTAAAAAGTCAATTCATATAAAATAACATTTTCAGTCATTTTCCTAGTACTCCTACACAGAGCTTTGTCCGATGCTTGTTTCGGGCGATATTGCTCAAACCGGGCCTTTTTATCGATAATGCGTCACCTATGTGGAAAGACCCGTATTATTTACAATCTAGGCCCTCTATGACAAAAGACCAAAACTAATCTAAAAATCGGTCATGAATTAAGTACTAGTTGCACTATCTGGGCAGATCTGGGTATACTTAATCTATGGTAGAATCACAAAAAGCTAAGGAAACTAAATGTGAAAACATTAAAGTTCGAGCAGGTTCGAGTTTTATGATTTTATGTTTTATAAAATTCCAACAGGGTTTTTCACAATGTACACATAATCTTGTAAATTGACTAGAAAATTAATGATCTATTTTTACATCCTCGGTTTCTAACTACATCTATCAGTTCTGCATCTATACATCACATTTAACATTCTATAAAAGTAAGAAAGTTACACCAATATTTTGATTGTAATTATGAAAATGAACAGATACAGTGTATATCTAAAAAATTACTCTGTACAATGTACAGTGTGTTCCGACATTATTGCAACACTTAATATTTGTATGAAAACGCCATTTTCGATTTTTCTATGTATATGGTATCCCTGAACATTACAGCATCTTAGCTATCAATTGGCACCATTCATAGCAATTTCGGTTAAGATTATGCTGAGTATCAGCTTGTCAAAATCGAACCTAGGTCCTCGGTGAAATATAACTCGGATATTCTTGAGTATCCAATTTGAAAATAACTTAATATTCATAAAAATCTAAGTTAACTCATGTTTGAAAATACTGATTATCAACCAATACAATTTAGTGATACAATAAAGGTCAAGTTATACTAAGTAACTGTTACTTTTTAAATGTCTGTGAGCTTAGACCATAATTAATAAGTCCTAAGTTATTTCAAGAAACTGAGATAAAATTGACAAAAAGTATCAGTTATTTTAAGAAACTTAAACTCCAAGTAACTTGAATTTACTTGGAGTCCAAGTCTCTTTCGGTAGTTTAAGTTAATTTAACTTAAACTATTAAACTTAGACTCTCGAGTTAATTCAAGTAACTTAAACCAAATTTTCACCGAGGCTTTCCAACATTCCGATCCACTTCGGTGTCTGAATACTTTATTGCATTCGCATTCCCCATTTAGGTGAATATAATTATATTTAGATAAACGTAGGGTACCGGAATGGCTTTCCATTTATATTTGCTTTCTTACGCAGAGTAAGTGTTAAAATATTTCGGGACACACTGTATAAATACCCGAGTGATCGAGATCAGTTCTTAACAGAACTCACATCCTTGGAATATAGACTGGTGCAAGCCTGGTCATCATCTTCTTGAAGTTGATGTAAAGATTCAAAGACAAAAAATACTTTTCAATAATATCTAATTCTCCTTTTTCACTTTCGAACGTTTTTCTGATTTTTCTCGTGGTGACGTCATCAATGCTTTTCTGTCCTTCACACTTGTTTGGACGAATATAACAAGTCTGCATATCAATAACATTCCGAATATCAAAGATGGCGTCAATTTGTCAAGTCCATCTCCCAGAGAAACTATCGTATAAGAGGATAAACCCATCAAAACGATAAGAATAACGTTTGCAACTTGTTTTAAAGAGCCTGAAAATAAATAATAGATTTTAAAATAATTGAACCGTTTAATTAGAATTATCAGAAGATTAATACTTTGTAGAACTTTTTTTCTCTCTCTTGGTATGCCAAGATCGCTGGGTGAGACATTGTCTCGACACCTTTGGATTTCTAGGATTTATTTTGGGGTCTTTATAGCCAACCTCCTGGGAGCCGCCTACCGAATGAATGAATGAATGTTTATTGACATATGGCCACTCGGGCCGTATCAAATACAATACCGGCCACTCTTATACATGCAATATCTTACACTTATCGAATAGATCCCAGGGTTAACGGAAAAATCGAGTTGAAATAAGACTATAGGTCGATCAAGAGATGACATCATTTATACCAAAAGCTTAACTATTAACTTGAAAAACAGACAATTTTTAACTAAATTAGTAGAATCCCTGATACAGTGAACATTCGTCTTTGTGTAGAGTGAAAATTGAACACTTTTTATCAATAAATTCGAAAATCGGAACCCTGATTAATGAACGGTTTGTGAGTTTGAGACACATCAATCATAATTTCGAGACGACCTAATTTTGATAACAATGATGTTCACATGACATGACAAAATATATCGTCAAAGGAAACTTAATGATGCTTTTTAAACTATATTGGCGTTATATTACTGTAGAAATGTTAATTTTACGTAAAATTCACTACCAGAACTAAAATGATTTGGAAATGAATTAAGGTCGCTATTAAAGCCTGTCCTGGAATTCCAGACTGTGATATCATTTTTGTATTGTCTTTAACTGTGCAACTTTAATAAATATGATATACATGTATATATTTAAATGCATTTAGCATGAAATCTTTTTTACTTTAATCATATCTGTTAAAGTTCTATTTTGACAAATTCGGATATATATAGCAAATTTATATATTTTTCTGTATATTTGTTAACAATGTATTTTTAATTTGTTTTACAAATGTACATGTTATAAAACTACATGTATGAAGGGTCAATGCCTATACGTGATTTTCCGTTCTCCGAAAAAAATTTAAGCCTTTTTCCGTTTCCGATAGCGATTTTCTCGGTTTTTCCGTTTCCGATAGTGTTTTTCTCGATTTTTCCGTTTCTGATAGTGTTTTCTCGATTTTTCCGTTTCCGATAGCGAAAAAATGACAATTTTTCCGTTTACGATAAAAGGCATAGACCCCCTCATGTATATATTCCAATTAGGTCTTATAGTCACATATTTCAAAGTTTAGATTTCGGTAACTTTTTGGTTCGAATTTTTAAAAGTCTCTATTTTGTACAGTAAACACTTTGGCCCAGTCCCGAAGGTGTTCACTGTAAACAGATTCTACTGTACTATTTAAATACTATACCTGGGATAACAGCTAGCATGACACCACAAACTACTTCCAGGCTTCCAACAATTCTCCTGTAAATTTGAGGATTTATCTTGATTCCAGCAAATACAGTCAAAGGAAAGACTTTAGCATCCTTAATAAACACTTTTCTCTGAAATAAAAGATAATTAATATTTTTATCAAACCAAAAACTATTACCTATACATTGTATACGCAAATTGTGATAATTCATGTCACTACCGAATTTACAGTCACCATTACTTGACTGTAATTCTGAGTGACTGTAATTGAGGGTTCTACCAGGAGCGTAGAACCGGTGGCGGTGGTGTAGCCTTGTCGCCACTGAATGGATGCTTTTTCCTCAACAGACATTATTACTTCTGTCACCCACCTTTAAACTGACACCTTTTTCGCTCATTGCCACCGGATGGAAAATTGTGCTAAGCTACTGGGTCCCACTGTATTATCTAATGGCCATATCAGAGGCAGTATATAGACTATAGTCTCATTTTAGTGACCAAATTTTCATTTAGAAAATAGAATTTCCTAGAACTCTAATTTCACCCATGCTGATGAAATACTAATACGTGTACTTTATTTTCAACATGCTGGAAAACTTGATAAAGTTGATCTTATTTCAAATTACATTTCTGTAGATATATTTTATCCAATTCCATCTTCCTGAAATCTTTCAATTGCCAATAAAGAAAACATTTGATAGATCTATAGATAATGAAAATGTCTATCTGAAACACCCAGAATTTTTAATAGTGATGGCTTTAGCCCTTAGCCAATTAGGGTATTATTAGTTTAACACACAATTTTAATTTAAATTGGGACACCTGGTCACTACATTCCTTTTGTTGTAACTTGTAGACCTGTTTGCTCTAGTGAAATTAATCCACTCCCCACACAAGCTGGCCCAAAGTTATTGCTAATAATCTATGTTTTCTCTCTAGTCTTGCATTTTTGCTATGATCGTCTTAACTAACCTTGTAACTAGACCCATTGTCAGGATTATAATGAATTGAAGTGAGTCTTAAGGAGGGTCTAAAGATGGAACCGGTATAGTGGGAAAGGGCCAAAAAATGCTAACGGGAACAGAAAATTAAAAATGGTTAACAGTAGCCTAGAGGGAAAAATGATTTAGCAGAAGTGGAAAAGAGGATATAAAGCATATAAAGTATTTTATTACTCGCTTTCCGATATTTTGGTATCTAGCAGGAAAACATTTTTACTTAGCGGGAGTGGTAAAACCCATTATTTTTTATTGGGAAGCAGGAAACATAACCCTCCTTTAAAAGTATGTGGTTGTGTTAAATCCTTTCCGTACCAGCTACTGTCCCTGGTATCATAAGTTAAGCAATCGTAAAAAATGACAAACATTTAGATCTACGCAGGAAAAAATATGACAATTTTTTTTATGACATCCTATTCCTAAAGTTCTGGAAATACTGAAAATTGATTACTGAATATCTCAGAAAATATGGCAATCATTGCTAAGCTTATATTAATATGCATTAAATAACCACCTTTGTTGATTTAAAATCATCAAGGCAAGGCAAGAAATTAAAGAGATTCTGTAATTAATTTCCATTTTTAATTGTTCGATTTTTACAATTTCAATTGCATTTAGAATCTTTGATCTTATGTATTTATGCATTTGAAATCAATATGTAACACATTTAATTTACCATTTCCATATAAATAGATTCACTTATAATGGGACCTAACTTCATAGTCCCCAGTAAAATGAAAAATAAACCGAGAGTAATCGACAAAACTTTCAGCACATTCGCCATCTTGGACAAAGCGAAAGTAAATGATGGAAACGTGTATTGACCGCAAATGTATATCGCGATATTTTACAATTTAAAAACAATGAGATAGACATTAAGTTAAGGATAATTGAGATAAATGGGAATTACATTTTACTTGTACAATGCTAATCCATGTTGTTTAATGTTATTGGGATCATACACTGAGTACGGAGTCGAATTTGTGACCCATAAGTCGTAGAAGTTATTTTTTGCGATTTGCAAAACGCCCTTTCTGTTAGCCAAATAGTGACTCTTTTTGGTGGGTGCGTATTAATCGGATCATCTCATTAATAAGAATGTCATTCAATCCTGGACTGAGATTAAATGACCCAGGGCTCAATTGATGGACTGATTTAGGCCCTAATGCGGCCTATTCGAAGATGGATGGGGAGTTTAATAAATGGGCCAATTTCCGACGCCGATGATCGAGTGGATATTAGCCTACAACATGTACAAAATTGTACATGTCATAGAAAGTTCATATAACCAAAGTTTCACCGTTGTGGCCGCTATGGCGCTATGGGATCCTATGGTCCCGGGTTCGATCCCGGAGGATCAGGACGGATATCGCTGGTTCGAATCCCCTCAATCGAACACAGACTGGATACGTGACTGGGTCAGTATAAACATAGAGAAGCGATCCTTTTTCTATGGTATAAATAGTGTCCGAGCCGGTGGGATTCCTAGCTTCTGACCGGTAAAACCCGACCCTATATAATAGCATAAAAGGATGAATAGGCCTAGGGATGGTGCTCTCAAAATTTAAGTCAATCAGTTTAACTCCAATGGAGTGGTCCCTGTCCCCATACCACATAATGGAGTGAAAATCAACTCCATGTGGAAAATTATATTCATTCCAATTGGGTTTTAAAATAAATAACTCCGGCCCATACCACATAATGGAGGATCCTCCATTATGTGGTATGGGGACTCATTTGGGGGAGAGGGATTACTCTATTAGGCCTAGAGTAATAATTGACTCCACTAATGAGAGCCGAGCCAGGGAGGCAAACAATTTTAGCATTAAAAAAAAACTTCTCAATGATTTATTTCTTGGGTTAATTATGATCAATATTCGAATTGCGAATAACGTTCCGGTGGTGAAATCATTTGAGATGATTTCACTCGATCACTTACTCTCTATAAATTGTAATGGATTTGATATTCACTCCATAGGTGGTAGGCTATGGTGAGATGATTCACTTCACTTCTGAGACGTTGGTGCAGACTGCACTTTCAAGACAACCTCACCCCCAACTCCATATGGAGTTGACGTCAACTTACCAGTCCTGTGGAGTCAATATTCACTCGTTTTGGGAGTGACAATTTTACTCATTTTAGTCAATATCAACCCTTTTTAGGAATGACTTCAACCCTCATTTTTATGCCATAGAGGTGCATTGTACAAGGTACATGTAGGCTAGAAATTTCAATTCCAAAAATAGCCTACTCCGCATGCAGGAACAAGACTTTTATGTTATGATGTTTTAAAGATCTCGGCCAAATTAGGCCTTATAATCTTAAATAATTTTCGATTATGGCAGTTGATTTAATTTTCTAATTTTGATTAATTAGCGGTTCAATTAGATAAAATCAGAAATATTATTATGTGATGTGTATATATATTCCTGATAAAATTAGATGTTGGTACTATATCGACTCTCAGTATGAAGTGTTGGACTGAATGAGTGAGGAGCTATTGAGTTGAAAATCCACTCCCATTATATTTTGAGAGTAGGGGGAGGAGTGATTATTGTTGATAATATATGATATATAATATATAATATATAATATATAATTTATTCCATGAAATAATACAAATACATTACATAAAATACAAAAAGACGGGACAGGAACAATACATGGACAAACAATGGAATTTTGCAGAGCTAACAAAGTTAGCAATTAAGGTTATGGTTTTGTTATTTGGCTTTTGGGTCCCACTAACCGTATTTAATTTAATTTAATTAAAAAAAACACTTTTATTCTCTCTAATAGAATAAATATAAAAATACTATTATGTCGCCCCCTTTTATATCTTATTTAAAATGGACTATAGAACTAATTTCAAAGAATTCCCTATAGACCAACCTATTTTAGATCGAGAGCGAAATAATGAAAAGTCACATAAAAAA
>JAUCNG010195529.1:0-12956 GCA_032353305.1 Cephalothrix spiralis
CAAGGATAAGAATGATCTTGCAGTCAAAAGTCAATCGGTCAGATTTAAGAACTCTTCAGATAATGTCAGTCAAAAGTTAGAAATAAGTTTTTTTAGAAAAGTCAAAAAGTCGGAAGACAAAAAATGAATTTTTGAATATCTATGCCATCGACACGCGCGCGGTCAAATATTTTACAATTGCGGTCACTCAAAATTATCGTCAATTTTTCTATATCCCATGGTGACCGTAATTTTTAGTTTCAACTGTATTATCATAATAGATAAATAAATTGTGTGCAAGGTAACCAAAGTGGAATGCAATAGGGGTCCGGGAGTTAACCAGGGGCGCCGGATGTAAAATTTGCGCTCTCAGAACGTCTTAGAATGGTATCTTATTGAAGATAGGAATAAAAAAGTGTAGTTAATATATTATCAAAATTATCATCAATTTTTCTATATCCCAAGGTGACCGTAATTTTTGGGTTTCCACTGTATTATCAAAAGACGAAAATTAGTTGTGTGCAAGGTAGCCGAAGTTTAATGCATTTGAGGGTTCGGGGGAACACTCCCGGCCGCCGTAGGCAAACTTTTTGAAAATTTGCGCTCTCAGAACGTCTTAGAATGGTATCTTATTTTCTTATTTGAAGATAGGAAAACAATTTTTTAATGAAAATTGACGCCCTCAGAACGTCTTAGAATGGTATTTAATTGAAACCATCGACAAAATATCCGACAAATTCGCCAGCCGACAAATTTCGAAAGCGCAAAAGACAATGCACAGTACACAAATGGGCAACTCCATAATCGGTAGGCTAATCGACAAGGATTTTGGTTAATCGATAAAAATTTCATCTCTCACATTTTAATCGCTAACCGTAATCGATAAAAATGCCGTCTCGCAAATTGTAATCGGCAAATTCGGTGATCATTTATTCAATCGTTCAATAAAGTTAAAACTCATCTGGATAAAAAAGACTCCTAATTTTAGCGCGCTTTCTAAAAATTCAAATAATTTCATTTTTGTATCGAGCCGAGCGAAAGCGAGGTGAGGAAAATTTTGAACTCTATGGGATAGAGACTCTTTTAGATCGAGTTTGTGGCACCGGCGCCAGTATAGAATGATTCGCGCGATTGATTACGCGCGATCCCTTTTTATGTTACCCTCGTGTATATATATTTACTTCCGGTTTTGACACAATAAAACCAAAGCCATAATCAAACTGTCTTTGTCTTATCAGCTTATCTATCCATAGGATCTAATGATAAATTTCTACACCTGGTAAAAATTTGCGCACTTTCATATACGCAAATCAACTTTTTTTATGTTATGTTTTCGAGCCGAGCGAAGCGAGGCGAGAAATTTTTAAATCCTTCTTGTATGTTTAATCATTCTTGTGACTACTTGAACCCAGACTACGATCATGCATTTATAAATTTAATCGATAACCGATACCGAGATGTTGAAACCCATAATGAATTCGTTAACCGGTTACGCTTATTACATTATGTTAATTATTCATTATTATAATCGATAATCGCTTTCGTTAGATTCTTTAAAACTATTTAATCGCTTACCTGTTCCGACAGCGAATTTCTTAATTAATCGATAATCGACAAGCCAAAAACGACTCAATCGCTAACTGACAAAATGCCCATGGGGCCCTCTTATATCAGTCATAAAAAAAGTAAAATCTTGTCGACGGTTTAATTGAAGATAGGAATAAAAATGCTTAGATTATAATTAAAGTTGCTGGCCACCGTCAATATTTATATTTTTGTTGATAAAAATAATAATCGAAATCAAGATACTGAAAATCGGGCATATCATACCTTAAATGAGAATTTTCTATATGTGTAAATTGAAATGAACAGTGCATCTCCGTAAGAAAATTAATCTTCAATCTTATAATAATTATGAAATCAATTTGTTCGAATTTGAGGCGATGCAAAATCTAACCAATCAGATGAAACAATAATATAAACATGACGATGACATGTGCTTTTTCCCTACCTTCCAATATTCCACTTTATCTAGTTTTATTCAATTTAAATCATTGCACAATGTAAGTCCAATGTTAAAGTTCATAGTGATGTAACAATTTACACTTGCAAGGCTGCGATTTATCTAGGTCATTAATTTATTATGATCTACCGGCCGGAAAAGAGGTGTCATCGGTCGCAGGCTATGATTGGTCCGCAATTCAAATTTAACGGTACTGAATCGAAATCTTTTAATCGGGTCAAATTTTCTTACAAGAATGATTTGATTGAATTGAATGGCAAAGTTGTATCATAATTTAGTCTAATATTATTATTGGAGGATTAATTTTCCAATATTTTCCCGTATAAGCGTTAGAAACAATACAAGAATTCACTTTCACTTTCGGCCCATAGAAGGAAGCCTCTCTTACCGGGCCGACTGGGACTGATAAAATTCCCCCATTACCCTGGGGCTTTAATTTGTTTTTTTTAAAAGAAAGCTTGGCTTATTTTACGATTCATAGAACTTGGATCATTCTAACCATTGCAATTGTGAGAAAGGGTTGTGGGTCTTGGTTAGGGGTAACGCTCCAAGGAGCAGAGTGATTTTAGGGGTACTGAGAACCAAATTACGTTACTACGAGAACGATCGAGGGTTAATTGAAAAACGGTTATTTTAGCCGGAGGCCATTCTTTGTTGAAAATTGACGCTCTCAGAACATCTTAGAATGGTATCTTATTGAAGATAGGAGCAAACCTTTTGAAAATTTGTGCTCTCAGAACGCCTTAGAATGGTATCTCATTGATGATAGGAATACAATTACTTTTATTTTTACACTAAACATGTTTAGAGACTTAAAGTGCATTAACAATATAGGGAGATATGTCAGCGGGTAATAATAGGCGATGATAATGATGGAGAAAGTAACACTGATGAAGTAGAAACATAGACATATGATTTATAGATACATACGAAAAAGTGAAAAAGCAATGAAAAATAAGTCCTTTTTTAGTCCTTTTTAAGTCCTTGTTAGTCCTTGTTAGTCCCTGTTAGTCCTTGGTTAGTCCTTGTTAGTCCTTGTTAGTCCTTTGTTAGTCCTTTTTACTTAAATATGAATCATTTTCACCAGCTTTCATGACATTTTCATTACATTGTGTGAGTTTTTGGGTGTAAATATAGTAATTTGTAGTGGTTATGTGTAATTTTCAGGCATTTGTCTGTATTTAGTATCTAAATTGCAGTATTTTGCATGAAATTAGTATTTTTGCGTAAATTTCAGTCATTTATCTGTATTTAGTGTCGAAAGTGCAATATTTTTGCGTGAATTTTAGTATTTTGCAGTTGTCAAGGTATATTAGAGTGTTTTTAATATATTTTGCATGATATTTTGATCGTTTAGTGTATAATTGTACTATATGTGTCTCACCCCATCAGAATCTCAGTCACATAATCTATCAGAACATCAGTGACGTCACAGAAAATCAATATAATCACAATATCACAATAGTACGGTCGCTCCTCCATTTTGCACATCATGAGAACTAAGGATTTACGTTAAATTTGAGATAATCCAGAGAAAAAATAGATAATCCCTCAGTTTTTTACATATTATGAGAGATGTATGGGATTAAGTGGCTGATTAGTAGTATATTTGCATAGCTTATACGTAGACGGTCACAGAGATACCAAACACCATACTAATCACAAAAAAAATATACTAATCTGATAATCCAAAAAAAAGATCATCTCCAAAAAAAATATAATCCAGTTTTTTAAGTATTCCTTCGGAGGAGAGAATCGGATTATCGGAAAGTCATTTTTTGGATTACTTACCTAATCCGATAATCCACAGATTAGATTACCCACTAATCCAATAGGTAAGATAATCCGATCAGATTAACGGATTAGATTTACCGATTTTTTTACGGATTAACGGATTAGATTAACTGATTTTTGTAACGGATTAACCGGTTTATTTAACGGATTAACGGATTTCTCTTTTTCTCGCTCCTTCGTCTGAAGTAGAACATCTTTACTACTCGAGTATTTCTTTTTGGCGTCACCTTTCAAACCCCTGGTGCAGTCGCTATAAATCAGTGCAGGAGTCGAAACTTTATAATATAATCGACCCCCCCCCAGCTGAAAAACGTTTAATTTACTCTGGGTGTTGTATAAGAAATAGAAATTTGGTCCAGTTATAACAATATTTTAATGTGAACTCAAATTTTGCGTCACCTCGCTATCGTTCGGCTCAATTTCCAAGTCTCTTAAACTTTATTGCAATAGGTCGCCAAAACCTTTTCGTACTTTTTGATAATAGCTTATTATAAAAATTGTGTCAAAATATAACGGATCTAGGTAATTTCTGAACATTAAAACTCAAAAATTTTCTCGCCTCGCTTGATCTCGCTTCACTCGGCTCGATTTCAAAAAGAAAAGTATTTTTGTTGCAAAAGGGCGCAAAAAATGTAACTCATTTTTTGCTGGTTAAATATCATATAATAATTTTTTTTTATTTGCCATCTGAAAATAATCGAATACGACTATCGATTATATGATCTTATATGAAGATTTCGGTGAAATTTATCGATTAAGTCCGTTCCTTATCGATTACGATTAAATCGGAAAAAGCGCTATCGGTATCGATTAATAGCGTGTTTTTTTATCGGTTAGCGACTTGCTTGGACCCCCTCTTTAATTGGGTTTTAATTGACGATTCCTAGAACTTTTGGATCATTTTAACCATTGTGGAAATCATTGTGAGGAAGGTACGCCTTCATGGGTCCTGGTTGGGTGTGACGCTCCAAGGAGCTGAGTGATTTTAGGGGAACTGAGAACCATATGACGTAAACTACGAGAACGATCAAATTGAAAATTAAGGGTCATAAGTCTGATTCTAAGGCACTTTGCGAATTTCCATTGAGGCACTCAACACAGATTAGATTGAAAGGATTATTCATGTGATGATGATGGCCCGTTATAATATATATGTGACTATAGGAACAAAAACAATCGGCAAAATACAATGAGAATGAATGCAATGCGAGCGCCGTAGGCGAGAGAGAAATTTTTGAAAATACACGATCTGTTAGACCTTCTAATTTGTCAATGGAAAATTTTGTCAATTTGTCAATGGAAAAAAAAAATTTCAACTTTGACAACGGTACAATAAACCGAAATATTAGTTATAAGGTCTTTGTGGTTGTGTCCATCATGGAATAAACTTCGGTTTTCTCTTATTTTGTCAAATTTTGCACAATTGATGACATCCTGGTTATCAGGCAGAAGTCAGAAGTCAGAATGGGAAAAGTTAAAAGTCATCAAAAAGTCAACTTGACCGGCCCAAAATCAGGGACGGTCAAAATGTCGATTTTACCCATTACAGATCCTCAATGGTACTAAATGGCCTTTTTCTATCTTTTAAAACAATCGGGTAATCATTTTTATATAAAAAAAACATTAAACGTTTACTTGGTGCACCGCGACATTAAACATTTACTTCATGCACCGCCAGGCACCGCGACTTTTAATATTCGAACAAAGCATAACGGAGCACACCCGGGCTTGCAAAATAAAGATCACTATACGAACATTTACTCTTAGGTCAATTTTGTCAATCAGCCTTTTTTGCATTATCGTTGTACCAGGGCAGGGTTATAAACAAATAAATATGTTTTCATTGAGTTAGTACTTTGATGTATCAGGGCAGGGTTATAAACAAATACATCTGTTTTCATTGATTTAGTACTTTGGACAGATACAAATTATATTACAAATTATACTTAATAACTAGGTATTATGGATTATTATTCGCACATATAAGTTTTAAGCCTAAAACTGAAGCGCCACAATACGGGCGGAAATGTTGAATGAACATCAGCTTCCAAACTCTACCACCTTGCAAAATTTAAACATATACTCTGGCTTATATGGCAAAATATTGTTTTAACTTTAAACTTTAGCTGCGAAACAAAACAGGCTGCCTTTGAGAATTAAAATACTTTTCTACCCATTAAACAAGCTTTTGCAGGATGTTTCACGATCGGTGGTCATCCCTTATAATCGATTTAACCCTATATAATTTTCGAAAAAGTCATACTAATTTGTAGGAGCAGACTTGGAGCACTACTTTTTGAATATTTGATTTAATTTGACTCATAACTGAAGATAAACTCAGTGATGAGTTCGATAATACGGGAAATATCAATTGATAAATTCAAAAAAATTCTTAATTAAATACATGTGGATATGATTTCTCATACATTGAAACAGATTTTACATTTTCCAGAATATATTCAATATTTGAGAAATCATTTGAAGTTGTCGAGGGGTTTTATGGGTATGCGGATGTTAATTGGTTTAGATATTTGCATCAACCCCTGGTTGAGGTATAGTAGCTAAACTGGCTTTATGAATTTTTATGAATTGAGATCAGGGACATGCACAGTTAGTAATTGCATTTTGAAAAACACAAGTATGTTAGTGGTAAGAATGCGTCAAGAAATTAGTTATTAAACACATACTGATCATTAAAATAAAAAAACATTGAACTCACGAGGTCTCGTCTTTTCTAGTCATGCAAATTTCCTTATGAGTTTTCCAGTGCTTAATTTGACACTCTTTTCCACAGTAACTCACAGAGCCACACCGAGAGCACGCCCTGGCTGGCGATGATTTGCAAACAAAACATTCAGCAGGTTTACTTGTTGATTGCATACTCCCTGAAAGTAACAGAAGAGTGGTAAAGGTTTATTCGCGCACTCATGAAAGACGAAAATGGCAAATTCCAAAGGAATTGTGGTCCGTGAACGTCAGTTTTAAGGTGGGCAGTAACTGAATTCTAAAAATAATTCGGCTCCTTCTATTTAGTTAATAATCCAACTTGTTCCATCCTGATTCCCGAACTGAACAAACCCTGAAGAACTATCGCAGAGCTCTATATATAAGAATCTTTATTCATGTATTTGAAGCACATTATAATTACATGTATATATCATGACCCTCGTTCCGATCGGCCGTAAGGCCATTACGTTCCCGGGGTCAAAGGAAGAAATGTTTTCTTCTGCATAACGTAAGGTCGTGTACTTACCTTTTACAATCTATTACCCCGGTAATTACAAAAAGACCAACAATATTGAATTGCCGATGATTTCAGTTCTAATCTATTACTTTCAGATGAGACAGCAATTCCAGTAATAGAAGTTTTGGTTTCGATATACATATACGACTGTATATATATATTATTTTCACTTGAGTGACTTGCATGAAAAGTGTAAATTTTTTGCCATACACTAGCGATATTTCATGCGATACATTCATAAATATAAACATAGCATAAAGCATTATGTATAGTGTCGAGGCACATATAACTTTATGTATTATATTATTGTTGAAAACTTGAAACGCCTTTTTTATCGATTTCATGTATCTATAAATGCCTCGAAATGTATGACTTTCTAAAAAAATAACAAAACTGTTGAAAAAGAAAAAATTCAAATACAAAAATTTGATTAGAGACACTTTAAACGAAAACCAAGTATTTAAATATTTTAAAGACTTTCATATATTTTGACATACTCCTACGCAGTGCTCCTTAATTTTGAGATTCGCCTTCAAAATTTATTACGTAAAGATTAGGATAAATTGAAACTGCCCTTGGGGACAAGATGATATTTTGACACTATTTATAATAATTTAACACTTAAGATTTGCTCCGTAAATCGTCACATTAGTTTTTGATTCAAACCGTGATTCGGAATGCCAGTCGCTGAAATACTGAAAAATTGGAGAAGTTGATTTTGTTAATTTTGTCGGTAGCCTATGTGATTCTGATTCTCATCATATCAAAACTTATTAATTTTGTGAAGAAAATTGTCACATTACGTTTTAGGTTAAGATTTAAAGTTGAAAGTCAAGGACAACTATATATTACAACTGCAGGATAGGATACAGACGAAAAGTGATAAAAATATCATTTTCATAAACATCATCACTAGCATATTTTGTCGTACATTAGAGGAAACTTAGACTCTGACAGACTACTTTATCTGATTAGTGTTTTAACATGAAAACATGAGTTTGATCAGGTTTGATAAACAAAATGTGTTATTAAAGTTAAAATAGTCCTTGATTTCCCTTAAAAAGTCTTTAAAAACTCCTTGAATTTTGTTCCCTGCATTTGCTGGGAACTTTGGTCTGGGAGATGCCACACAACCTTTTTATTAAGCATTTTTACATTACAGTTTTTGTTTTTTGTTATCTTTATAGGTATGCTGCGTTTCTAATTGAAGAAAATGAAGTTCTACCTGTTCAAAACATTTCTATAAAGTTGGCTGATGGTGTGTCATCAGCATTTTCATTTTGTGAGGTAAAAAAAATTCAATAAATCCATCATATGGGGAAATAACCTGAAAACTTCGATTCGCGATAATTCGGAATGTTTCAGCTCGATGTTCTATACTTTTGAGGTTAATTACAATGACTGAGTGACCAGTGTTTTTTAGTACACAAGAGATACGTAGCAAAATTTCCGGGCGATTATAAAAAGCCACAGTTCAAATAGGAAAAAAAGTGTTTAACTACCATTTGCTCTTGAATATTTCGTCGAAATTCTGTTAAAGTTTCAGACGGATACTCGTTTAAAAAGTCCTGTTATTTCCTCCTATAGTTTGTATATGAAATAGACTGGTTCCCTGATAACTATTAGCGAGATTAAAAATAAAGCATAAGTTTGATCTATGATGATAATTAATTATATAGAATAAAGTTCACTTTAACCCTCCACTATCTCAAAAATGCAATATATTTAATATTAAAATTATTCTTAACTGCATGCCCTTATTACCCCCCAGGCTATATGTAAAATTCAGGATATTTCCCAATATGTGAGCAATAGGAGGCGGAAAATCTGTACTTTTTTACGACTATAGTGACGGGATATTTTTGGCGGATTTTTCTATCTGAGTCGGAAATAAAGCCTCTGAATTACGGAAGTGTATAGGGCCTAACGGATTTTCGAAAATCGTTTTTAATTTATCGGAACCAGATATAAGAAAATATGTCTTAATTGTACATAAGTAAATCAGTTGGTCCATCTTCAAACGACAGATAATCGGACAATCGCATCAAAATCAAACATGTTTGATTTTTGGTCCGATCGTCCGATTATTAGCACACTAGCAGTTTTGATGCGATTAAAATCAGATTAAAATAGTTCAAAACAAAATCAACAGTAGTATTGCCTATACGTTTCGATGTCAAGGCAGTTTATGCAAGGTAGGCTTACCAGAGAAATCGGTTGGCTCAGGAACTCCACAACAGGAATCTGATGGCGTAGGCTTTGTCAATACTGGAAAAGATTTCTATCCCGATTTCTTGATTCCAGATAATTCATCTTGCCATCGTAAGTGTGACCTTTAATCATATTCTGATCATGTTAATGCTTAAAATTAACTTTGGTTTCACTGCATGGTTTCACAGTTAATTTTTACGTAATTAATTGATGTGTAATAATAAACTCAAGATTATGATTGTTTATGGAACTTTTAGTTTGAATTTTCAGAAACCCAGCGTTCGAAAAAAAATTTAAAAAAAATATATATATACATTTTTGTAATAATAACAGTCAAACGTGATCCAACACCTACTCTCAAGGTAAAGTTATATGCAAACATGTATAAATTAGTATCCCAATTTGTTTCTTTTGAAACTGTGACTCATCGGTGAGTATAATCATAGAGAAGCGATCCTTTTTCTATGGTATAATGTAGGCCTTCATGTTTTTATTTTATTCATTAAGTGGTGTAAGTGTACAGTCATGCCAGTCTGAGTAAATGGTGAATGTTTGATCACACTTTGTACGATAAAAAGGTTGTTTTTTAATCTGAAACGAATTGTACGGAAAGCAAGATTGTTTATGTTCGAAATCAGAAAGGCGCCATTTTGACAAGTATGATTTCACTTTGTACAATACATAAATGGATGTATACAAATTTAGAAAACACATAATTATTTATAGTCTATTTAATAATGGTGCGTGTTAAGGAGGAATGAAAATGAGTTCTATGAGATATAAGATTCAGAACGATAGAAAATAGTGCACGCGGTACTTTATTCTCCGGTAAAAGGGATCCTTTGTTGACCAATAAAACCCTTTGGTGGTTTTGATCCATGATGTCCCGGCATCATTTCCTGAAAATTTCAAAATCGCGGGTTGCACAGTTTTCGAGAAATGCGCATGCACAGTCGAGTTTTAGGGTTGCGCATGCGCAAATCGCAAAAATTACAGTGGATTCTGATAGAATAGGGACATGTTTTTATCTGTCCATAATACAATTATATGACGAGAAATCAGCCGTTACAGAGTTATTAACGTTTGAAATAGGTGTGACGTCATAATCATTGATTCGTTAATTACTCTTTCGTCATATAATTATATTGCGGACAGATAGAAACATGCTCCTATTTTACCAGAATCCGCAGTCATTTTTCTGATGCTCATGCGCAACGCTAAAACTCGACTGCGCATGCGCATTTCTCGAAATTTTGAAATTTTCAGGAAATGATGCCGGGACATCATGGATCAAAACCACCAAAGGGTTTTAATGGTCAACAAAGGATCCATTTTACCGGAGAATAAAGTACCGTGTGCAGTAAACCCACCTCCTTTAAAATATCCACTGTTTGAAAGGATTCTACTTAATTTTGTTTATCCTATCATAACAACCCGATCGTCAATATTGTGTTTCAAGAATGTTAATAGACAAGGATAATTTAGAATAAGAATCGAATAACATTATTACATCTTGGTTTTATATTTATAATTTTTTAATGTTAATATTATAATATTTTGAAGAGCTGCCTGGGCTATAATTTTATTACCTCTTCTTCATTGGAATTGTTTTGTTTTTCAGTGATGTCTCTGAAATTTCTGATGCCAATGAAATCCTTGTAGGTCATGTAAAAACAGCATCCTGAAGTCCATGGAGGTATGTTTTTCAACTTTTCGGTCCGAAATTTTTCCTCTTTTATTTATGAGCATTCTAAGACTATTAATAATGTACATATATTTTGAGTTACAATTCTGTAGTACAGGCTTTTTGAAAATCTAAAAATCCGTCCACGACTCAAACTACTGGACTACCGACTGGTCGGACTTCAGTTGGTTACCGGCAGGACTACTGGATTATAGTCCGGACTACTGACAAAATTATACAAACTATATACTCGGAACATTACAATATGACCTACCACCCCTTCACTAACTTGACAATTAGCAGACATCACCAAAACACCAAACCAAAATTATCACTAATTTGACATTTTTTCACTTTTCGGACCCCGGTAGAAAAACACCCAACCTTTTTAGGAAACAATTGAGCGCGGTGAAAATAATGTGCAAAATTTTCCACTGTGTTTCTTGGCCGCCACCTCTTCTTGGTAGGCCCCTATATGCCCATAACTCTTATCAATTATATTACGACTTGGCAATGTCTTGTTGATATGTATATTTTGTTGAGTCTATGCTTTTTTTACCAAATTAACCTAGTGCGCGTTATTTTACGAGGTTCCATTGTTTTTACCCAATTAGACTTGTTAGAATTGTTAATTAAGCTAGTATATTAAATATTTGCCTAAAAAAGCATCAATAATTACAAATTGCAAATAGGTTTTGCTTTTTATAGTTTGTTAAGAGAGAAAACAATAATTCCCTTATGCTTTTAACAAATTAAACAAAATGACCTAATAAAAATTGATAAATGTTTTGTGTAATATTTATGTTGCAAATGATATATATGTACATGTACATATATGTATGCAAAAACACTTATTTATAAATATGGCTTTTGAATAGGCCCGATAACAGTTTGGACTGATATATTTAATCGCCCGACGCGTAGGCAAAATATTTAACATGTAAACGGAACAAAGTTTACAAGTCTAAAGAGAAAAAAGAAAGGAACCTCGTATTAAAGATTACGTACAAGAGTTAGTTAATTTTCGTGATACGAGTTCTTTTATTTGCCTAAAAAGCAATAAGAATTACAAATTGCATTGCTTTTTGTAGTTTGCTGGAAAAAATAAAAATTATTTGGTTATGTTGTGATAGATCGTTCGTCGGATCCTTGATAAAGCGCCAGAGGCTCTTTTATCAGACTTTACCACACATCGATTTATCCAATTCCAGTTGATTCCAATCCTAGCTTTTATCCTTTTTTTACGTTCTAATATCATGTATCAGTTCGGCAGGTTCTAGATCAGTACATGTAGCCTACATATGATGTACCACTCGGAAAAAAACGTCTCAAACCTTACATGTTAGTTTTCCGCAGTGTTTTGCGTCAAGTAAGCGCGGATGATAATTATCAATCGTCGAACTTTAGGGCGTCGCGGTGGCGAAGTCGTAGAGCGCTCGATTCGTATACCGGGATCCGGGATAGAAACCTGGCATCACTTTCACTTGGCACCACTTTCTATCGTGAAGTTCATGACGTCATAATTACGGGTCCTGGCAACCTGTGACGTAACCATTAACCTAACCTTGTCAATATGTATATCCTCCGATCACGTGCCAAGTTTCATGGTCCTACGAGATTATAAATAAATTTCATATCAGCTATAGTACCACGTATTTTAGACGAAAAAAAGATCCTTTTAACGCACACAGCCTCCTGGGTTGCACGGTCATGTTAAATACGTTGAGTGGGAGGGACAGCCCTCCCTAAAATATAAAAAAAACATAAATTTAAAATCGATGTCAAAGTAATAAATAATCAATGATCGCAACTAAAATGGAAATTGACAGGAGTCTATGTCGTTAAATTGACAATAAAAAAGTTTCAAATTAAATAATATTTTATTATTATTACTGATCATTATGGCCCTGTCACACTACGACGTATAGAGTAGCGTATGCCGACGTTTTATAATTTTTACCAACACGCTGCTGTACGTTAGGGGTAGGTTTGCATACGTTAGAAATACGCTGGCATAAGTT
>JAUCNG010196640.1:0-12949 GCA_032353305.1 Cephalothrix spiralis
TCAGCTGCTGCTGAGGCAAAATATGAAAAATCATGCACTTTTTGCATTTAACAATTGATTAGAGGTGGTCAATTATGATAAAATGTATGCGTTGTGCTTCAATGAGACTCGTATGACATCAGGCAAGCTTCCAGCACATCTTTTTTTTAATAACTGATGGTCGTGATAGATGATAAGCAAGATGTCTTAAAATAAATAATTAAGTATTTTTGCATTCTTTCTGCCCCCCCCCCCCCCTGTATAGCGATGCACAGTGCTGCATATAGCGCCTGAAATCGGTGGATCGTCCCGGTACATAGAATCCATTTAGCGCTAAATCCTAAGAAGCATGTGATGGTGAGGAAATAGCGCTCTCGCTCCAGAGCGCTGTTTTTTACAGAACTGCATGCACAGTAAATAATGGGTCTACAAAAAATGAGTGCGGCTTACCAAAAAAATGAGCAGACAAAGGGGACACTCATTTTTGGTGGTAAGATACCAACTTATTATTTTTGGATTGCAACAACTCATTTTTGGTTTATTTTAGTTTCAACATCTAATGTATGACATCTACCAACTGTTTGACCAAAGTGGGCCAAACAAGGCTGATCTGTCCTGACACGAACTGTCCGCTTGGTCGAAATAAATTGGGATGAACAGTCCCTAATGGCCGAAGTAACCGTTTGGCCCAATTGTCCGGGGCCGAATGTCCTTTGGTGAACTTTCCTATTGGCCGAACTGTCCTGAGCCGAGGTCTTTGGCCGAACTGTCACCAATTTTTTGGGCGGTACATAGCGCTTCCATAGTGACATACAGCGGTCGACAAAGTGCCCCGCCTTTGTTCAGGTCCCTCATTGATTTATACTTTTATCATCTTGTCGTTAATTAAAATCGTCTGCGGGTCCGTAAATATTTCATAAAAATGCCTTATATCATGTATTTGCCATTTTATTTAAATCATCTTAATAATTTCTTATAGATGAAAGAGCCAAGAAGCTTTTCGATGAAGGTGTTAGGTATGGCATTGATTTTGAAGATCATAAAAAAGCTTTCGACTGCTTTACTGAGAGTTTAACAATCAAGAGGTTTATTAATGGTGAAGAAGCTAATTCGGATGATATAGCAGAGACTTTACATAAGATCGGATGGTGTTGTAATTATTTGGAGGAATACAAAGAAGGAATATATTATAACGAACAAAGTATTGAAATGCGAAGAAATGTTCACGGCATTGATTCGCAATCTGATGAAATCGCAAAAAGCCTTAATAATATGGGTATTGCATACAAAAATTTAAGTGAACACAGAAAGGCTTTAGATTGTTATGAACAAAGTATTCAAATGAGAAGAAATGTTCATGGCAAGGATTCGCAATCTGATGACATCGCAAAAAGCCTTAGAAATATGGGTAATACATACAATGATTTAGGTGAACACAGAAAGGCATTAGATTGTTATGAACAAAGTATTCAAATGGGAAGAAATGTTCACGGCAAGGATTCTCAATCTGATGAAATCGCGAGCAGCCTTCATAGTATGGGTATTGCATACAAAAATTCAAGTGAACCCAGAAAAGCATTAGATTGTTATGAACAAAGTATTCAAATGAGAAGAAATGTTCACGGCAAGGATTCTCAATCTGATGACATCGCAAACAGCCTTAATAATATGGGTAATGCAGTCAGAGAATTAGGTGAACTCAGAAAGGCATTAGATTGTTATGAACAAAGTATTCAAATGAGAAGAAATGTTCACGGCAAGGATTCGCAATCTGATGACATCGCAAACAGCCTTGGAGAGATGGGAATAGCATACAGAAGATTAGGTGAACCCGGAAAGGCACTAGATTGTTATGAACAAAGTATTCAAATGAAAAGAAATGTTCGCGGCAAGGATACGCAATCTGATGACATTGCAAGAAGCCTTTATAATATGGGTATTGCATACGAACATGTAGGTGAACCCAGAAAGGCATTAGATTATTATGAACAAAGTATTCAAATGAAAAGAAATGTGCAGGGCGAGGATTCGCAATCTGATAGCATCGCACAGAGATTTAGTTATATGGGACGTGCATACAAAAGTTTAAAAGAACATAAAAATGCAATTAGAAATTGGGAAGAAGAAATCAAAATGAGAAGAAATGTCCATGGACAAACTTTCAATTCAGAAATGATAGCCATCAGTTTGGAACGTTTAAGTAAATCACATAAAATTCTTGGGAACTCTAAAGAAGCAAATGACTATCTGAAGGAAGCACAGGAAATGAGGGAAAACATTTCTAAAACTTAAGTAAATGTTAAACTCAATGTTTTAAAGTATAGCCAACAACATGTGCAACACCCAGAGCCCAGAGGTGAACCTAGCGCAGCCTGGAAATAACAATTGTGATATGATGACGGTATTGTGTTCAAAGGCTATATAATAGAAAGAAACCAACAACTATATAGTATGCGACTTGACTGTAACTGCATGTTTAATCCATTGGAAGTTGGAATTTATCCCAGGCTACAAATTACCAAAAGGCAAAATCCACTGACACAGAAGATCACAGAAGCAGTATTATTAAACGCTAAAACACAGATCATCCAAGAAATGAAAAACTACAAGGCATAAAAAGCAAATATTTCGGCAGTATTGCCTTTATCAATGCTTATTTATTTTCCATAACCGGATTACAGATTACACAAATCTAGTTAACAAAATGGTTTTTGTACCCTCTATTGAAATATGTTGCAGGGGTCGATAAAGGCCAATGAAAGGCATGTGACCGTTAGCGCACTAGGATTTCATATACATATCCCCGGAATAGTCAATAAATACACCACTGATAAGGGGGCCGGTAGGAATTTATAAATTTAAAACATGTGCAAACATACTGTTTTATGACGTCATAAAACGCCAACAGTTTGGCCTTGTCCAATTGGATTTCTAATCGCCTAATGGAGCACAGATTGATGCTTATAGTGATAGATGCATAGTTCCAATGCTTTGATTTGTTTCAATTTTTTTACTATAAAAATTGTCACAAAAACAGAGAATGATCAAATATTTTTTGGAGCTAAAAAATATTGACTTGGGATTTGATACTTTACTCATACATACATAAGGCTTGGTATTGAAAGACATACGAGTCCTATGGTACCTTAGTAAACGAAGTGCAAGGTAATGCTCCGATTCCTGAAAAATTGACTGTTCTCTAAATAGACCCTGCTGATGGGAGTCCTGGACTGTGGATGCCAGCGAAAGTGCCCGTTACCGAGCTTGATCGGTCTCCCGGTCTCCATGCAGTATACAGAAACTGAACATCTGGAGCTTAGGCCTTTTTTAATTACTTGGTTTACGGACACCGCCGGTGAAAATGGAAATAATTTCTTTAACATTTTTTTTAACGCCGACGGAATTTTCAGACGTCGAATGAAGAAAAAAACGTCGGAAAAATGGAAATAATATTTACTTTTTTTGCCGCCGACGGAATTTTCAGACGTCGAATGAAAAAAGAACTTTTTTTTTATCGCCGCCGGCGGGATTTTATTGAAAAGTTTGTGCGTAAACCAAGTAATTAACAAAAAAGACCTTACATAAAGGAAGTTTGTCATTGCATGAATATACATGTACATTTTAGTCAACATTACTCTGTACATATAAGTTTCAAAGCTTTATTGTTCTTAAATAAACAGTTGTGTCAGACGAGATCTATTATCAGGCTAATTAGGTTTTTTAGCTGCAATTTAAAAACTGGACAAATATACTGGTCAACATAGTCTGTAGTTAAAGGATCACAGATAGTAGTTAAAAAGGTATGTAGGCCATAATAGTAAATTGGCTACTTCATAACAATTATGTCATTATGGAAGGTTTATTGATGTCAGTTTACTTACAATGTGTATTTGTGATATGGGTCCTGTATGTAATAGGTCAGAGATCGAAAAACTTACAAAGATCACAGGCACGGCCTAAGTCATTTGGGATGTACCGCAGTAGATCCCAAATTTCACCCAAACGACCACTCTTTTTTACGTTGATTCATTGAATAATAATTGGCGACACCAAGGTAATTTTCTACGTTACTCTTCAACCCAGGTTGGAATTCTCAAAAAAAATCCACACGAATTTTCGCGTGGATTCATGTTCTGATCTTGTGTCGACAAATTTGGTAATTTTGAGATTGATGTGGACATGTGGACAAAATAATGTGGACGTGTGGACTCAATAAATCATCAACTAATAATGTTCAAAATAGCTTATTTTGTGGCTTACATGGCCTAAAATCGCTCAGGTTCAGGGGGGCTTCACCCCCAGACCCCCACTTACATTTAAGCATTGTATGACATGCTCGCCGAGGCTGGGCAAAATGTGGCTATGTGGACACTTAATGTGGAAACAACAATTTCAAACCAGTCCACAAGAAATGTCGCGAACAGCGTCGAAAAACTTTACAACCTATAGTGACTGATTTTGGCCGTGAATTAAAAATGAAACATCTCCCTCGCGAAAATTCGCAAAGTGTAGAAAAATCGAGCAACAGATGCTGGACAAGTGCCTGATTTTGGTATACATATATAGAAGGCAAGTGATCTATTATCATTTGAGAAGGCTCATCTATTCGTTTGTTGCACAAAGCGACGATTGCAAAAAGCCAAAAAATACCCTGGTGGTACGTCTGAGAACTAACTATTACGTTCATTGATGAACTTAAATCGCTTTCCATTTTAAAGAAGGTTGGTTGATAGAATCTGATACACGATTAATAATAATAAATTTATCAAAAATCGTTACCTTTATGATAAAAAATAAACTGTCTGATGTATCATTCAAATACGTGATTCAGATCTACCATCTTATCTTTCAGTAAAAACTTTATCTTGTAATGCATATCAGAGGTTTACGAAACATTACACCTGCACATCAAATATTTTTTTGCTTAGATGAGAAATAGTTCGATGATTTCTTTGGCATGTTCATGCTCATGTTCGTATTTTTTTGTAAATCTTGCTTGATACAACAGCATCCGAAATAAATAATAAATTCCAGCGAAGGCCTTTAGTCCAGTAGATATACGAAAAAAGTCAAAATTTTCGCCAAATTGCAATTTATTTCAATGGATTTCAGTGGGGATAAAGTCCAAGTCCAAGGATCTAAAAGTGACCAAAATGGAGGTTTTTGCGGGGAAAATGGAAATGGGAACTTTTAAACCAAATATGCGCAAAAATCGGACAATATTCATCTTGGGCACCATGTATTACGAGCCTATATTCATTTTAATTTATTGACCGACTTTTTAAGACAATAGTCGCCGGCGACAGATTTGAAATCTGAATATTATGATGAAATTTTGTATTTGTTCCAATTGTTTCCGTTTTTTTACACACTACGGCGATGTTTGTTTTTTAAATTAATGTCATGGAATTCTGTCGGCCGCAGAATTTATTTTCTATCGATTTTCAAAAAGTCGGATTTTTTTTTAAATATCCCTTTTCGAAAACGTTTGTTTTTGGTGTGGTCTTAACCTATCAATAGGCCTATATTAGAAAACTGTTAGTAGACAATGAGAAAGCAATCTTCCTTAATTTAAAGAAGGTTGGACATAAAAACAGTTGGACAGGAAGTCTTTAATCCTATAGGATCAATTTATAATCATTAATCGCTCATTGTGGTCATTTGCCGTGTACTGAGTCTCCTATAAGAAATGAGAGATAAAAACAGACACAGATTTGATAAATCAAGACTGTGGTCTAGAAACTCACATATAACCCCAAAAGACCAAAACCCGAATCAAAGAAAATGTTCTGGGCTACATGTTCAGATGATAGGTTTTATGTACTCTGGTAAACGCGAGTTTAGACTTCTGTGCTATCTGACCGGCACTGTCATACTTCGGCTGGACGTGCTCAATACAAATCCGCAATACATATTTAGCACGGACAGTCGAGGCGCGCATTTATCAGGGTAGGTTTTAGGGGCCCAGGGCTTATATAAATATTTTTTCGAAAAATTGTATTGGCCGATCAAGTAGGCCCGCCCCTTTCTAAAATATAAAATGGAACCTAGAATTTCCACTAGGTTTCAGAATTGGTGAAGAACTTCCGATTTTTTTCGTAGGGGTGCGAAAACTGGGGTCTGAACATTGCCTGGCCAAATCATGGATAATAATATCTAGAGCCAGAACCCATAATTTGATTAATTCAATTAAATGGATGCTGATGTATACTATATATTTGATGACAATAATGGCAGCTAAATTGCAAAATAAATTGCTTTTTAATTTGATGCAGCAGACAATTTGATGTGTACTGTAAGTAGGTAACTGAAGCTACTGTACTTTTGAAAGAATCGCATGTATATATATAGTGTATATATTACATGTGTAATCCTTAGTGTGCAACCTTAGTGTAATTAACCGAGACAGATTGAAATACACAAATGGGGTTATTTTCACTCCATAAGTTGAATGGGAAAAAGGACCACTCCATTGGAGTGAAGATTGAAGAATTATGTACTCTATATTACATTTATAGAGCATGATATATATATATATATATTATAGCACTGTTTTGGACACGTGTATTCAATAAAGCCAATAGCAAGATATATACTTTGCATGCACAATTGACAATACAGCTCCTTCGTACTATAAAAGTTACTAGCAATCACGAATTTGAATATTATAGAAATCCCACCTGCTATAACTTTTTTATCGCACTTAACGAAATGCAGTATATGATACATGTATGTTATACACATCTTGTCCCAAAAGGCAGTTTCGATTAACCCTAACCTCTACGTAGCCTTGAATCACCTAGGTTCTTTTCTTGCTGCTGATGAGCCAGAATTAATCATATTTTAGAAAAAATTTCCTTGTTGGGGATCGAACTATCGACCCTTGGTTTGGCAGTCCATCGCCTTATCCACCAGTCCACAATCACCGTAATTATCTTACTTGACGCTATTGTATTGATATTGTATCGATTGAACTTGTTAAATTGTAAACTACGCTGTGATTGGCCAATCACATTAGCATATAAATTTTCAAAAAGGAGCAGAGGTATTCAATGGAGAAGCCGATCGTAAAATTAAAGCTCTGTGTAGACGAATGTGTTATACACTCTATCCTTGTTTAAAATTGTTCTAAACATCATAGTTTTTATGCAATAACATTTATAGCACTGGTGCCAACGTGTTGCATTCATTTTGACACCGTAAATAATTTGTCTAGCTCCTGTCTGATTATACAAACAAATTCACTTCCAATTAGTCTATTTACTTAGTCAATTTTGTCATCAGGGAGCTAGAAGGAGATAGATGTTACCATTTTATCAAATGCATTAGTCCACGCAGCCAAAAGTTTGACACTAATTTAACTGGCCAGCTACTGTTGCTTCTCTATAACCCTGGGGTAATTAGAAGATGACCTTGAGTCGTTTGCTCTTCCCCGTCTTGATTCAGGTCTTGAACGAGACGACGTGGACCATGATTCATATTTCCATGATGATGAATTCCTTGAATGATTGATTTCTAGAGTAACCTCTTTGATTAATGCAAACATAAACCCGAATCACACTTTGGTATATTGCAGCCGTCAAATATTTTTGCGATCATTTTATGTCGAAAGGCTATTGCAAATGCAAGATTCGAAGCATTAATCCGGTGCAATGGTAGCGCGTAGTGGCACCTTTTTCGAAGCACAGGATGGCTCGGTCAGTATAAATACGCCCAATACGGGGAGTGAGACTCTGTCAATCCCTTCGGGGTAAATCGTACTCTATTCGAGAACGGGGCATACAGGTTTGCTCTAGAGCAAGCAGATCGTCTGTGCGTATTTCGAGAAGTCCATCTGATAGCCGTTCTGTGAAGTAAAATCAGAATGGACTTAAGTGATTCTTCTATATTGGGTGTCAGATGACTGGCTCAAATAGACACTTAATGGTCCGCTAACTAAGCATTTACCCTTAGGCCTGTAGACCCAGCCCGCACTCTAATATATTCTTTATATACCGATTAGCAGTGGGATTTTTACCCCGAAGGGAGGGACCGTGTTCCATTCCACGTATTTAACCTAACCGAGCCACCCAGGAAGCTATGCGCTGAGGAACTAGCTTAAGGTTCCACCCGATGGAAAGTGGTGACAAGACTGAGTCTCGATCCAGGGACCCCTGGGTCGCTGACCGAGTGCTCTGACCACTACACTACCAAGCCACATGCTCGTGTCAGGCTGTCAGCTCTCTCGGAGCTATATGCAAGCCTGCATGTGTACCGTATCGTTGACACTTCTATTCCAATTATGTCAAATGTGTTGAATATACGTGTACAGTCATAACAAAAAAAAATGTTCACTCCGAATCTCAAATCGGACGAAGATAGCCTTAGAGGCAAAATCTGGACGTCCACCAGAAATCCGGCTGGATCATTGCTGGGGCAAATTTAGGCCTAGCACTAAGCGCATCAGTTCGTCAGAAACGGTTAGTTGGGTGGTCACAAACCTGAGGCTACTTGAGTCCAATTGCATCGGAGCTGATCGGAGTCACCTGATCGGAGTCTTACAAGAACGAAACTACTGGTACGATACCTTCTTAGGTAAAAAGCACCAGACCAGTAGACTCAGGATACCCAATGCACCCCAGATGGCCATTTTCCATTTTTAAGACCCTGGGTTTTCTTTCTTGAAGTCTACATGTAAAAGATTCGGATTACCTCTTCATGTATATGGCATCCCTTAAAATCTACCAAGTTGGCCAGTCATGTACATTTGTACATGTATAAAATTATTAATAATTTGTGGTGTGCCTCAAGGTTCAGAACTTGGGTCGAATGATGTCTTTTACTAAATGTTGACAAATTCAATATGCATAGCAGTTCAGTTCGTGCTATCATTATTACCAGACGCCATGGCTCACCAGACTTAGTAACATATTCAATCAAAGTTTAAATGACCCTCATCCAATTACTGAATGGGGGTGATCCTCATCAATTCCTAATGTAATGACTGCATCGCCATCACTTCTTAGTCACTGTGATATGAGATGAGATCATATGATTGAGGTACCACATGTTATAACAGCAACAGGCCCTTATAAAGTTGGGACCGTGGTGACAAGTGGTTATAGTTGGACAATAATTGACCAGATTCCTATATAATTAAAGTGATGACCTAATATCAACATAACAACTTATAACTGTATTATATAAATATACAAATAAGTTTCTTGTTTTCTAGATAAATAATTTATTACTCGACTTTCAAGGTTTGTTTTCATTTTACTGAAAGTAGTGCAGACCATTACACGTGGATTCCTATGTTGACAGAAAAAGGCGATATCACTACGCCAAAGATAATATCCGAGTAGGATAACATTCAAACTATAACATCGCTGTTCATTCAAGTAATTTCGGGCAGGACTAGGACTCACTGCAGTACTCAAATCTGTATAGTCTTTTCAGTTCTAAGTTGAGACCCCAATAAAAATGGTTGAGTGCTATATCGGTATTGTTTAACGATCTCTAACGCGTGTGGTTACTCTTTCAATAAAATGTATGATTAATTGACCGACAGCTGTTTTGTTTTATAGTAAAAATATATCATGTTATATTTTGTAAATCCTATATTTCGTGTGTTTTTTTTAATTAAAAAAAGGCTTTAGATTCTCTGAATAGAACGAATTTGAATTATTTTTCTGCGATAAGTTTAACCGAAAATAATATTATCTGTCCGAATATCCTTTTCTACTGCAAATATATTATTTTCGGTTAAATAACATGATACCTTTTTACTATAAAAAACAGCTGTCGATCAATTAATCATACATTTCAGAGATCAGAATGCGCTTTATTCAGAATTTTTTCTTCAAATACCCGAAATAGGATTTACAAAACATAACATGATACCTTTTTACTATAAAAACAGCCGTCGATCAATTAATCATACATTTTAGAGATCGTTAGCCCATACATGTACCGATAAAACACTCGACCATTTCTGATGAGGTATCAACTTAGAAATGAATATACTATAGTTTAATGTAGATGACATTTAAACAGATTTGACCAAAAACAAACATCACTGTAACTTTATATGTTTAATTGCACCACATCTTAGTCGTCACAAAACAAGTGTTTTCAGAATCAAATATCTTGTTTGTTAGATCCCTTATCAACGCCGTATCATCGGATCAAAGCGTTTGGTTTGTTTGCATAAGCGACAAAAGCTTCCCATATATTTTTCGAACCAATGCTCAAAACCAGCCAGTTTTTATGAGAATAAACTACAACTTTGTGTTTGCTGAAGGAAGCCAAGAAGTAAATATAAGAACAGAGGTGAATAATAAGTTTTCTCAGAGAAATTCAAGCCACGTAAAATGGAGAAGCATTTGAAGGTATAGAATTCATACAGATAATGGTTATGCAGGGGGGTTGTACTCAAAGTTCAGACACAAGCGTACTAAAACTTAATTTTCAAAAAAAATTTGAAAAGACCAAACCACCCCTTAAATTATAGTTTTATTGGGGAATTTTTGCCGGACACCCACCAAATATGAGTATGTACTCTAGACTTTTTCAGGATCTTTGTCAACACCCACCAATTTCATGCACGCGGTTGAAATTTTTTCAAATATTTTAATGCGGTTGAAATTTTTTTCAAGGTTTTTAGTGTGCCGGGAAGTTTTTACAAAATTTTCACTAGATTATAGAGTACGTTCTCAAACTTTTTTTCTATTTTTTGCTAGACACCCACCAAATTTAAGTATGTACTCAAACTTTTTTTCTATTTTTTGTTTGACACCCACCAAGTTTTAGTATACGTCCTCTATCCTCGAATACACCCAACCCACCCCAGTCGGTGTCTGAAGTTTGTGTACAACACCCCCCCCCCGGTGCTCTTTGTACTGTATGGTATTTCTGGTTTGATCCACTTCTCTCACCAACTGATCTATACAGGCAGTCACCCAGTTGCGTAAATGCAAAATGCAATATTAAATTTCCTCGGCTTGGTGTGTATGATATACTTATCATAGAACCCTGGGGCTATTCGAAAAAGAGTAGCCGCGAGGGCAGCTCCAAGGTCTTTATAAGACTTATAAGGGGAAATGCTCGGCAAGCGGACCATAGTGTCTATTCGAGAAGTCATCTGATGACCTATATAGAATAAGACGGAGGGCCGCTCGGTTAGCTCCAGACTGAGTTGCGTAAATGCAAAATCAAAAGCAATTGCGACCTATTCTGCACGGTGTGTATGATAGCGCTTCGTCTGTACATCATGCACAATAAATAACCCTGGGGCTATTCGATAAGAGTAGCCGCGAGACGGCTCCAATGTGCTTAATACAGGTAAATGCTCGGCAAGTGGACCATTGTGTCTATTCGAGAATTCATCTGACGCTCAGTATAGAAGAAGAAGGCAGTGATCAGCTTGTTGGCAAATTTAAGTGGCACGCTCCTGCCTTATTATATAGGCTACATTATCAATATGTTCAGTTTTTGATCACGACGACGATAATGATGATAAATAATATGATAATTATATTATGATGATAATGCGGATAAAATAAACTAAAAACAAAGGGTAGTGCATCAAAACCGACAAAACAAAGAACAAGTAGTGTTGAACCTGATTTCAACTCAGATCTGAAATTCTAACACCAATTAACTTTAAGCCAACTAGAAGAAAGAAAATAAAGAAAAGAAGATTTCTATTTACTTGAACTTGATCAAAATATTCCCTGATCAAACTATCAAAGGTTGTCTTTATAAAGAACTAGTAGAACCTGGTAGAAGAACCCTTCTTGATATGATCAAGAGTGAAGTGGGGCAAACGTATGAATTCCATGCACTTGAGGGATATTTTTCATAATTTACCCCCTTACGCTGTAAAAATATGCTTTCAACAAGTGCAAAAATACGCTATGTTTACATCATGAATTTTTTCTGTTAATGAATGATTTTTACCTTCAAGAAAAATACGTCTTTAGGTAGAGACGCAAATATGTTAAGACTTATATCTCAATTATGCTGATTATTTCATCACTTTGACCATATTTTCTCAATAAATGCAGTTTTAAATAAAAAAACTTAACATATGGTCATAGATTAATTAATAACAACTGTAGATTTAACGAACAGCGAAACAAATCTATAAATGGTCTAGGATCTCTTGATTCATCACCACCAAGTGTATACATTTAAGCTATATTATATGTACGCTTGTCACCACATATAGATGGCGTAGTAAATGAGCCAATGGCATATTTACGCTATCAAACCAATTTCGTTATCGAGGACGACGTTCGTCATTGCAGTTACCCGAGACCGATAGATGTCAAAATGTGCCCAAGGTTTTCACTATAGAAAGTGCGTCATGGGGGAACGATGAGACTCGAACCTGGGATCTCCGGATTTCCGGGCGTCCTAACCACAATACTAACGCGGCACACATATATGTGATGTGATGTGATGTCAAAGACTTGGTATATATATCGGTAACAATCCGACAAAATCAGCTTCGTTACGTTAGTCAAGAATATTTACCTAATTCGTCAAAACAATCACGTAATATTCGCAGTTTTTCCCACTTAATGGTCTTCACTTAACACGTTCCTTAATCTACTACGTGACAGATCATCAGTTTATGGTACAAATGCTAAATATTCACAGATAACTCTCATCTTCAGACTCGTTTAAATCATTATTAAAATATAGATCCATAAATGTGGCGCTATTTTACGACGAGCATGAAAACTAAGCCCTGACGTCACATTCTTGGAATGATGTCCAAATGGTCATTCACTTACGCAGAGCTTTTATTTTGAGATTGAATTCTCTAATAAATAGCTCTGCTCCGGTTTGAAAATTTATTTGCTGATTGGCGAATCACAGCATAGTCTAGTTTACAATTTAACAAGCATCCTCGTTCCCATGGTATTATATCATATTTCATCCTCGTTCCCATGGTATTATATCATATTTCATAATACCCTGG
>JAUCNG010197751.1:0-12947 GCA_032353305.1 Cephalothrix spiralis
ACTAGAACTTTATATTTTCACAAACTTGTATTTTGTAAATAAAACATATATTTCTTCCAGATTATAGGATTTATACTTAGACCGAACTGAAGTTATTGGATCCTTACATGAGAATCTTGTAAGAATGACATTTCTCTTGTTCGCACACACTTAATACATTCACTGCCAGGCTTAAATTCTGGTTTTTGGCCTGTGCCAGGCCTAACCTAATTGCAGCTTCAATCTGAACTTGGTCCCCTCACCCAACAATATGCTGATGGTACATGTCGAGCTGACTTTCACAAGCATCATGGAATTTTAATCACATGACTGTCATCATCTCAGCCAAACCGTTCTCAGCGCAAATATGTCAATATGAACATGTGACTCCTCAGATGGGACAAACTGTCCTCAGCTCGACATTGACAGTCAGTGTATAAGTCCCCTCACCCCTGATCATCAATTTTGCCTTTTGTGATTTGATTCGTGTTAAAATGAACTCATGAAGAACAAGATCAAAAAGATGAAATCTAAATGTAAAACAGCACAGAGCTGGTATTAGCGGCATAAATCGCGCCGGTGAGTCAAGGGGGTGTTTCGAGAATTATTCCAGCAGAGCTGACTTAAATATAACGACTGATGTTGTGCACACCAGGTCTTCATCAAGGTGGTTCCAGTCTGTTGTTGTGGTCCTTTGGAAAAAGGAGTTCTTATGATCTGGAGTAGATACAGATGGTACATTGTAGCCCTTGGTATTTAGTATTGCTAGGTCTTCAACTATGTTCTTATAGACTCATTGTTTTTATTTTTTTAAATTCAATTTCATTTTATAATTGAATTTCAGTTATACCAAACAATAATGACAATTGAATTTGACCCATACGGCCATAGATTAAGTACCCAGATAGTGCAATTAGAGAAGTCTTTTGTCAAATGATCGATTCAGGCCATAAAATAGGGATGGCCCGGTTCCAGCATTTAAAATAGCGCTACCTATGAATAATTCGTCCACATTATTTGTCAGATCAAGTAAGTGTGTAGATCTAGATCGGGTGGCTTATCGCGGTAATTTCACAATTGATTCCTTAAAATCGGACATGATTTTAGTACCAGTTGCATTATCTGGGTATTGTTAATCTATGATTGACAAATGACAGTCACAATGCAAATGATGCCAAAAAAACAAAATTGTTTTAGTTTGGGCCTGGCCTGCCCGGTCAACCTGGGCTGGTCAACTCAAACTCAAAATCAAATGTTTTAGACATTTGTTCTATATTTTACTCACTTCTTCTTGCCTTTTTTCTTTTTCAGCACCATGGCTTAGATACAATTTTAACTTTTAAGTTTTAAGAAAAAATATCACGTTTTCACGTTTTCAGAAATTTCGCCATGTTTGTTTACATTCTGTCCCGAGCTGAATATTTTATTCGAATAAGTATTTGATATTCCTCAATTTTACTTTTTACATCAACAGTAGATAATTATTTTTTATAATTTATTAAAATATGGATTTTATTTATTTTAGATATCATTTTTATTCATATTTCTCCTAATTTAAACCAATGAATGCCAAGTCCTCGATTTCTGCTCAAGGTTCAAAACAAAATGTCTTACCTTCAAACGAGTGTACTTTCACATGCTCAAAGAGTATGTAAATTGTACAAAGCTGCATTAAGAAATGTAGTATCATTTTATCCAGAAAGGTATATGAATATTTAATGAATTCATTTTTAATATCGCTGATGTTGCTAAAGTTCAACTGTCAAGTTGAATTTTAATTTTGATCCATTTTGATTTTTATCAAATTTAACTTTTTTAGGCAACCAAAAAACTGCCTACCGTCCTACATAAAAAAAAACGATAATACTATCAATTTTTTTTTATGGGTTCAAGATTGAGTTATCAATCAGTATAAGCTGTTCAGACTACAGGTGCTCGTCAACCAGCCTGTTTCTCGCAGAGAAAAAGATAGGCGGTGCTGTGGCGTAATGGTTAGCGCTATGGTCCTTCCATTACGGAGGTTGCAGGTTCGAACCCCATCGGGGGTTTCGAACATAGACCGGATACTGGGTTGCTCGGTCAGTATAAATACGTGGAGTGGGACACTGTCCCTCCCTTCAGGGTAAACCCGACTCTAATTGGTATATAGAAAATAGATTAGAGTGCGGGATAGCAATACAGGTTGGTGGCCCAGTCTATACCTGGGCCAGGTACCCTCCACTCGTGGATGCTAGCTTCAACAACAACGTCTATATTTTTTCTGCAAGAAACAGGCTGGTCGACGAGCACCTGTTGTTCAGACATTGATTCAGATTGATTAAAGGTAAAGTGAGTTTAATTACCCTCGCATTGCGGTAAGGAACAGGTCATGAGCTGATGAGGTACTAAGCCTAAGGTGACCATCAGTGGATAGAGTGATGAGACTGCGTTGGACCATACAAACAGCCAAATTCATGTCTGTGTTCGGTGTGTTAACAGTCCCGAACAGTCCATGGTTTGTCAGTAATCAGAAAAAATTTCATTCTAAAGGTCTCGTGGGCACTGACAGTCACCTTGTCCTTATATGACATTAACACTATGTATCATAAAATTTCTTAAACTTTTATCTGAAACATTTAGAATTTTTTACTTCAGTTTTTGAAAATCCTGAAAATTTAAAATGGCAGCTGAGATGGCTTACATATTACGTCATGGCGTCATAGGTCTATATTGAGCTGCAGGAGATCTTTTTTTGTCATGTCATACCTGCTAGCCTGCTATAGGACAACATTTATTAGTTTATTACTACAACCTGAACTATTTTTGCCCAAAAAGAACCAACTTGTCAAATTTGATTATGTTTCTATGGTACTGACCCATTACTATCAGACCTGACTCACACTACCAGAGGTTGGTCATGATAAAAACACATGTAAAAAACGATAAAATGTTGAAAACGGTCCTGAATGAGTCATATCTTAGGTAAAAATATTGTCTTTAATGTTCAATAAGTTACAGGTTCACTACTAATGCCACTCTTGTAATAGAACAAATAATAAATAAAGTGACCCGCTAGTCGCTACTACCAGATATAGTGTAGTATTTCATTATGATATCATAGTATCTTGTCAAGTTTTTTCGTATTTAAATTGAGAAATATCTTGAAAGGGGATTAATTTTAAAATGGAAAGGAAAAATATTAATTTTTAGGGTACAAATAGCCACAGAGATTTATGGAACTTTTGGTGTACAACCATCAGACACCAGTTTTAAGGACCCGCACAAAATCGCAGAAGTGTGGGCCTAAACCCCACCAACCCTTATAGTTATATTTTGGATAACTAGTAGAAATTTTAGGTTTCTAGTTTAAATATTAGAAAGGGTTGGGGCCTCAAAGGGCAAATACAATTTTTCAAAAAAAATTTATATTTGCCCTTGGCTCCTTAAATTGTTCAAACCCAATCAAAAATGGTATCTTCTTATTGTAATTGACCATGCAAATCAGAAAATATCAAGTCGGACCCTTTTTGAGATCACAATTTTGGCCCCAGCGGCCCTGGTCTTTTCAAAAATACAAACTTGAACCTAGAATTTCCACAAGCCAAAAACTGGATCCGTCTAAAGGTTGTTGTGCACCAAAAGTTCCATAAACCTGTGTATAGGTCTTAAAAAGTTAAATCCCTTGGCTTCTGGGCATGGGCAGTTGTCCTAAAATTCCTAATATCTCAAAAAATGTCCTAGAAAAAGTCCTCTATTATGTGCAGAGTAAAGAAGGGCTTCTTGGTTCTAACCAAGCTTTGTCATGTAATTTTGTTACATCTAGGAAAAACACATACAATGTTTTTCTTTGAATTTTTGAGATGTTGATGAGTTAAAGATTAGGATGCGATCTATTGTTGCTCTGCCTTTTTTCCCTTGCTTGCACGTTCTTGAATTTCTAATGTGTAGAAGTGGACAAAAATTAAATTTTTGACCTTGATGTAATCATTTTGAATCCCAGAAAAATTATGCCCTGAATAACGTGAAACTTAACAGTTTAATGCCTAAATGATTGAATGAGACCTCAACACTTTTTTCCCCAAAATGGCTGATTGTAATAGAAAATGGCTAATGAAAGAGTTTGGCCATAGTTTGATATCTCGCTTCTTTAGTATGGCTAAATACTCTGGCGTGTAGACTCAACACACAAACATTGATTTGGATTACCTATCAAAAGTGCTGCGTTCTCATTAGAATATGTTGATGCAGAAATAAACCTGTAAATCCCGACCGCAGCTCAGCCATCGATTTGGTGGTCTGTCTAGTTTAATGCAGACCCAACTTTCCACTAACGAAGTGATTAGCATAGAATTTACAAACGTAACTTCAAGGGTTTCTGTATTGGTAGTGCGCTAAAGTACACTTCTTTTTCCGGGAATTTTTATACCCGTTCAAGAGTAGTACAGCTATCTACCTCTTGTTTACTAGAGTACTGTATTGGATGCTGCTGAAGAAATAACTTGTGTGTGTGTGGCCCTTAGAATTCTTAATTTGACAATAGAAAAATTACTAATTTTACGTAAAATTATACTGCTATTTTGTATGTTTTCAGATGTGTTTATAGATATCATGCTGTATTGCTAAGAGCTCGTTTCGATGAAAATAAGGATATCAAGGATTTTAGACGAGCAAAACAGTTATTAATAGCTGGTGAAGAAGAGTTAGCGGGCAATCTACATCCTCAACCTTTAAAGTGTAAGTTGTTTTGATTTGAAATGGTAGTCAGATTTCAAGTTTTATCTGATGTTTTAATCACAATGTTACAATTGAAATGACATTCATTTTATAATGTGAACGAACGCGTTGCAATACTGACATAAATATTTTATTCATTACATCATGTGATATTTCATTTTTCATTTGCGATTCAGTGTTTATATCAGGTGGGCCCTTGAATCTGTCCCGCTGTTTAGAAGGTTGTACATTTTTGTATCTTCAAAAATATGGGAGATAATAGATTTATTTTTGTGCACGTAGTAAGAAAATGGTGTTCTTAATACTTCGCTAATGTTATTTTTTGATATCATTTATAGTTTTAAAGTTATGTCAACTACGGGTTTTTAAATAATACCCGTAAGCAAAGATTCACACCAAAAGTTTTAACGTCATTCTGATATTCCGTTTTTTTACCTAGTTGCGCAAATTGACATAACTTAACTAGTATAGGCTAAATAATATCAAATTAAAACTTTAGCGAAGTATTAAGAACACCATTTTCTTACTACGTGCAAAAAAATCAATTCATTATCTTTTTGAAGATACAATAATCTAAACAGCGGGACAGATTCAAGGGTCAACTCGATAAATAAGCCTATAATATATTTCTTATTTACAGTTCCCAATTCTCCTGGAGGTGTAGCATTTGGAAGAGAGCCTCATATGCCGGATTGGGTAAGTATATATAACAAACATCGTTATCTGTACCAGCTTGTCAAAAAGCAAATAAAACCTAAGATACTGATAAAAAATGGGACCTGTAGCTTTTTATTTTTGGGTGGTTTTTGCATCATTTTGCATTGACAATTATTTTTGACTCATTAATCCAACTTTCTTTGCATGTTAATGATGCAAAAACACCAGCTATTAAGGCAGCATAAAATCAAAAAATTTCCAAGTTTGAAACAATTAGCAAAAAATGTAATTTTAATGGAGCCTACAATTTAAAATTTATTTAAATGCATGTGTTATCTATCAATAGCGAAACTTTCTAGCTTTTTATTGAATTTGACACCGGTCAAGCATTACTCAGTTATAGCAAGTTGAAAACTATTAGCAGGAGTCTATGAAATGACTCCTGCTATTAGTCATCAAAAATTCAAAGTTGAGTTGTGGTGATATCGAAAATTTCCAAGATCTCGGTCTAATGCAAATCAATCTGCATGAATTATGATTATTTGAGATTCGATTTTAAATATGGTTTAATTTACCATGTATAGCTAGCCCCAGTACAGCGAAGTGTCCACTTATGGTTTGCTAATATCATCGGTAAGTCTTATAAATTAGTTGTTACTCTCAAAGCTGAATCATCTTTTCTTTGTTTTGCAGATTCTGGATACATGGCATCCTTATGAAAAAGCACAATATCCCGAGTACTTTGCTCGACGAGACGTTAGGAAAAAGGAGTTTATCGAAAGATGGGAGAAGAAATATGGCAAAGTTGAACCAGCCCCACATTAATGTCAATTATTTTTTAATTATTAGGTAAACTCAATCATTTGGAAGTAGTGTGTGTATAATATATTGTTATAATTATTATTTACATAAATTCTTTTTACATTTCGGTGACTTTTGAATGTTGAGGCAGTAAGAACGAAATTTGCGACAAAAATTATTTTAACAAGGTCCAAAACAGCGATCGGTAATAGATATTAAGTTTATTGGCGCACAGTAGCCTAGCACAACATTTCGGTTACCATGGCTGATTTTTGAATGTTGAGGCAGTAAGAACGAAATTTAATCAAAGAATGAGCGTACCCATGTTTGGGTTACTATTTTGCGCCCTTAATATTATGAATTATGAAAAGATCGCCCCTTTGAAAATTGACCTATAAAATGTCGTAAAACAGTGAATATTACGTCGTAATAGGACGCATTTATATATACATACAAATTGGCGAGGGCAATTATTTTTGTACCAAAAGTGCCCCCCCCGTCGGTTTTTCATATTGGCGGATAGTTGACCCCCACAAACTATAAATTTCTGGAAAGGTCTTGGAAAATGCTGATCCCTTGGGGGGTTTAGATTTTTGCCCCATATTTAGATTTTTGTAGGGGTGGGGGGGCGGCAAAAACGTGATTATTGGGGAATTAAAAAAAAAAAATCAGGAAAATGTTTTTATACCCCCACCCCATCCAGGGGTCGGTCTAATCACTTTTTGGGGTTTAATTGACCAGCCCTACCCCCTACGGGCAAAAGAAAATTTTTCTGAATTTTTGAAAAATCACGTTTTTGCCCCCCATACCTACCCAGGGGGTGGGGCAAAATCTAAACCCCCCAAGGGATCAGCATTTTTCAAGACCTTTCCAGAAATATATAGTTTGTGGGGGTCAACTATCTGCCAATATGAAAAACCGACGGGGGAGGGGGGGGCACTTTTGGTACAAAAATAATTGCCCTCGCCAATTTTTCCATCCAATTGTATATGTGCAAGGCATACAAGGGGATAGGAAGAAGACAGGGTACATGCAGTCATGCAGGATAGCAATCTACTTATACTAGTAATTATAATGCTTTAAATGATAATTTAAGTAATTATTATGATTAACTCATTTTATTTTAATACTTTAAAACAACATTTATGACTTTATTTTGAAATGAATTTGTAGAATTAACTTATTACATTTTAAACCTCATTTCTACCCTTTTCGTACCTGAACAGGGATTCCAGTATATCTATATCCATGCTGAAGTTAGGTTAGACTATAATATATAATCGAATCATCTAGCTATCTAAGAAATTTGAAGGTAAGATTAATGATAGGTGTAAACAAATGAAAACACTACAATTACAGTGCTCTACTCGAACACGCATAGGAAGGCAGTAACAGAAGATTAAGATTTTTGCGACAAAGAAATATCAGTGGCCCGCATTATTCCACGAGTAGCGCTGCTTTAAGCATACATCATGCGGATATAAACCATAGCCAACCCTATCATTCATTACCGGCCACATTGAATACAGTTTACTTCATATTTCTCCGTCGCAAAAAAATGGGTTAATTATTTAAAATAGAACATTTAAAATTGATAAACAGTAAATCAAATGCAAATTTATGCAATTAAATTAATGATAAATCAGTAGATCAAATGCAAATTTTATGCTTATTAAATAAGAAACAGCAAGCCAAATTTGTTAACATACTGTAGCTAGGTGCTAATTAAGGACAATACCAAAACTAAATATACAGCACGATATATCAACAATAAAGTTTGTAGAAAATCTTTGAAATTTATTTTTTAGTTACATGTTGTCCAAAATATCAACTTATATAATCTTTTACGCTATAGTGGTCTCAAAGTACAATCTAACAGGGTGACCACAAAATTCAATGATATTTCCATGACTTTTCCCCCGACATATCCAGAAATTTCCAGTCCGACATCTTGAAAAAGTCTGAAAAACAGTCAGTTGCGACATCATTTTCAACTGCCAAATAACCCAGCAAGACAAAAAAAATTACCCGGATGACATTTATTTTTCAAAATTCCATGATCTTTCCAGGTATGCTTAAGAATATTTTAGAATTCCGAACCTTCGCTCTACGTTCGGTCAGTTGGCCTGTAGACTGGTTACCTGACCGATATCGTCTTCTTTAGCAGACTAGGTTTTCACCAGTTTTTTTCAATTTTCCATGACATTTCCATGACAATTTGGGCCAATTTTGGAATTCCATGACATTTCCAGGTTTTCCAGACATGTGGTCACCCTGTCTAATTACATGAATAACGATCTGTTAAAATTATCAACATGTATTTTGATGTAAACCGGACTATTTAAAATTTAAAATTATTTTTCGCCGGGTATTACCGTATCTTTTTCCAACTTCAATATCAGATAAATAAAAAACTAATGTTAATTTTTTACATGTTCGTCAGGGGACATGATAACGGATATCTATTTAAATCACTTGGAAGTCAATATAACGTACTGTAAATTTAGTTGCCAAAACCGCAATATATTTACAAACCTGTTTCTGCTAGCGATTTATACACTGCATATTCTAAAAGTGACCGTGGATAACCCATTTTCAAGACAAGTTGAACCTTATGGGTATCCATTCGAGCCCGTACTTCTCTCGGCTCGACATGGTTGCAAATAGCAATTGTTTCTAGATCAGCATCTAAAGCTATAATAATAATACATGAAAATTAACATCAACAAAAAAAACCTCGCCAACATCAAATTAATATCTCCAGCAATAAATTACAGTCCTTGTTATATCGCTTGTAGTCTCGGGTTGCATTCTTTGAGAAAAGTTAGAGTGAGATTCGAGGACTTCAAGACTTATTTATCCTACTCTACCAGGTAATGGTACATTGGTACATGTACATATCTTCTTTTTGAAGATAGTTATCTCTGATTTTTTGGTAGTTTATTTACAAATTTTGAACTCGACAAGTGTTGGTTTTAAGCTATTACCAACCAATAGAAATATAACCCTAATCTACAAGAATCTGCTGTTAGTTTTCGATTCGCGCATGCGAGCTCAAATCTCTAAATTGTTTAAGTTTCTTGCGCAACTTTTTCCACATGGGGATTAATCCAGCCATACATCAAGTAACATTCCAAAAACATTTTAATAAGCTTTAATGGTTTGATTATAGAATGATAAACATAATATTTCTTATAATTGATAATCCACAACTAAGTTTTTCAATTTTAAGTATATTTGCACAAAAAACCCAACGTTTCAAGCCTTAAGGCCAATTGTCAAGAAATAACAACAACAAAAATTAATCAATTATGAATTAAAATTTGTTTGTCATTCCTTTAAAATGGGCCATAGATAACGATGGGTTATTTGTGTTAATATACTTAAAATTTAAAAAAATAGTGTGACTAGCGAATTGTATAATCTCTTCATGGATTTGTGTGTGATAAAAAGATTTCGTACCTGCTGATGCCGATTCCACTGTAGCCGGAATTGTAGGAGCGTTACCACCGGAGGTCAACTCTCTATTAGTATTACTACTATCATCTTCAGTTGTGTTTCCAATGCTTATACCAGATGTGAAAAGTGATTGGTTATCAGTTTCTATTCTCAGCATCGGTTCACTTGAGGCATCCGTGTTCTAAAATAAAAATTATGATTAGTTCAGTTTCAGGCACCATCACCCCGTGGGTGCTGATCATTTTAGTAATCGGAGGAACTAATATTACGTAGGGAAAATTGGCGAGTGTTTAGAAAATTTGGTTACAAATCGAATGAAGTAAGTCACGGTAGCTTAGTGTTGGGACGCGCATCAGATAAATCAACAAAACGGTGGGTCTATTGTACTTCCACCGTCACCACCCATTCACTCTCACGATACGGTGGTTTTGATCCATTATGTCCGGACATCATTTCCTGAAAATTTCAAAATTGCCGGTTCCTCAGTTTTCGAGAAATGCGCATGTGCATGGGCAAATCGCAAAAATAACAGCCGATTCAGGAAAATTAGGGGCCCGTTTCTATCGGTCCGTAATACATTTATATGACGAAATATCAGCCGTTACAGAGTTATTAACCATTCAAATAGATGTGATGTCAATATCATAGGTTCGTTAATAACCTGGTAGTCGGTAATATCTGATTTTTACGTTATATAAATGTATTACTGACGGTTAGAAACATGCCCCTATTTTACCTGAATCCGCATGCGCAACCCCAATTTGATCTACGACAAGCTCCAATGGTGGAGCCTTGGGCTAATCATAAGTTTGAGCATCAAAATGGCGCAACCCTAAAGCGCATGAACAGATGGATGGAAGTGAAAGTTATATCATTTCAACTCATCATAGCACATATACGCACCCTGTCATCTACGTCACGTCTCCTCTCATAACTCACGCGCGCTATCATCCAAACTATTAAAAACTTGTCACGATTACCACAAAACATTCAATTACTGTATATATTACTGTGTATAGGACAATATTTAGAATTTGAAAGGCTTAAATCTTTACCATTTGCAGTTCCTGGTTAGCATCATTCCTCTGTTGAACTTCTATTTGTACTTGTTTGACAAATTCAAACCGCTTTACCTGACGCAGGAAACCACAACGTGGAAACCAGCGCGCATGCTCTCTCCAGGGATCGTCAAGTTTTTCCCAGGCGCGTAGCCCACCACCACAATGGAAACAGCGAACGTTGTCAGCCAAACCTAGCAAAAAATATAGTTCATTTAAATAAATATTTTGAAGTGATTTACAAGTAACAAAACATGGATATTAAACCAAAAAAGTTATGACATTCAGATGATAGATATCGGCGTATGGCGTTACGAGTTTGCTTTTTTAAATTATTAGGCTGAAGTTTTGTACGTTGACGGGGGCTTTAGTTCTCTACAATATAATGTATATTGCTGTAAAATAAATTTATCCAAGTGCACCACCGCCTTTTTTCTCTCTCAAACTTAAAAAGATAATTGCATTTTTTAGTATTTAGAAATTTCAAAATTTTGTCCAAAACTATATGAAACTTTTGATGGAACTTTTGGCGTACAACCTTCCGCGCAAATTTTCGGACCCCCCCCCGCGAAAATTTCAGAAATGCGGGCCTTAACCCATCAACCCTTATAATTTTGGAAAGCTTGTGGAAATTCTAGGTTCAAGTTTCTATTTTCATGAGGGCCGGACTTTTTAGGGCACGCCAGCGTCCAAAAACATCATTTTTTGGCCCATATCGCATAAATCTCGTAGGTGCGGGCCAATACCCCAGTAACCCATATAAAGTTTATGAAGGCTTCTTCAAAATGTAGGTTCCAGATTAAATTTTCGAGGGACTCGGACCCTTTTTGGGGGCCCACGGGCCAAAAAGCATTTTTTTACCCAACGAAATTATTTATTTTGGCCCCTGGGACCCCGAAAAGTGTCCGGGCCCCTCGAAAATTTAATCTGGAACCTATATTTTGATCAAGCCTTCAGAAAATATAAGGGTTACTGAGGTATTTGGCTTGCACCTACGAGATTTATGCGATATGGGCTGTCTTTTGGCCCCTGGCGCGCCAAAAAGGGTCCGGCCCCCATGAAAAAATATAAACTTGACCCTAGAATTTCCACAAGCTTTCCAAAAAATATATGGTATGGTGGGGTTTTTCGCGGGGGGCCGAAAATTTGCGCGGAAGGTTGTACGCCAAAAGTTCCAGAAACCAATGTATGCGAATAGAAATATGACAATTTTATATAAGTCTGGTTACTTATCTCTTTGATCAGATGCTATAACGTTATCGCACTGTTTCGACATTTATAGCGGAAAAATAATCATCGCAATGTCGTAGGTTGTGATTTACTGTGATTTACTGTAGAAAATGTTCTCCACTACAATCACATGAGGACTATCAAATATATAGCATCGTATGAAAGTGAACATTTTTGAATGTGCCTGGGGAATTTCTACGTTTTGAACTTATTTTTTTAATCCGTTCTCCTAATAATTCGTACGTAGCTGGTAGAAATTAATATAATTTGAAAAAATCAATAATTACCTGAATAAAGGAATCCAGCTTCTGCTAAAGCCTCACTGCTCTGGTTGTTGTTAGGATCCCATCTTTCATACGTATCGAGTCTAGAATTGTAATCTTGGAACTCTTTTCGTTTGGGGACAGTTATTACTTTACCAAAAGCGTCTTCATCGTTAGGCTTTGGTTCAGCATGTTCAGCAATAGATAATCTCTCGAAAGCGCTCGCCGGGGGGCCTGAGTCAGGAACAGGGATACGCCTTGGGGGCTCGTTTTGAACTGGTAGACTTCCATTGGTAACATTATCTGTTATTGGTACATTTCCCACATCTAAATTTAGCATGAAAGGACAAGTTGGCCTGTGTTTCTTGTGTTCATCAATAGCGCGATCACCAAGGGTCCAGTTTGTCAAGGACAGTGCGCAGAAGGCACATTTTGTCTCATCCCCTCTTCTTGTTGAGTAAAACCCAGCTTTAGCCAATGATCGGGGATTAACAATAGCTGACTTAGGCCATTTATCGAAAGTAGAGACTCGATCTGCTTCTTTAACCATTGCTTTCTCGATCGTTTCCGATAAACGTTCACGAACATTAACAACCTGTGGTATACTTTGGAGCTTGCCTTTTTCATCTGGTGGATGCAAAAAATAACGCAATGTCGCAGCTCCTCCACTTGCACCGTTACTACTTCCAGTATTAGCAACTTTTGGCCTTTGGTCAACTAAAGAAATCGGCCTATCATAATCGGAATCGTGCTGATTACTTGTTGTATCATAACTTCGCTTGTTTCC
>JAUCNG010198862.1:0-12947 GCA_032353305.1 Cephalothrix spiralis
AAACAAGGGAGAGGGGACCTCGGACACATAGACAATCCTTATGCTATTTATGTACCTCGGCTTGTTCCCAATTAATAAATAGTATTCAGTAGCTTTATATACCAGTCAATTCTTAGAATCAAATCTCTAAGGTGCCTTGAAATGCTTTAGAATCACCCAGAGCCAACCCCAGAGCCACCTATTTTAAGATATTTCAATATATTTAGCAGATATATCAACAAGAATGGTGATATTTCTCTCTCTCTCTCTCTCTCTCTCTCTCTTTAATTGGTTATGATATAGAGACCCTTGTATAAGGAATATCTCCTGATTAATGAAATTGACTTCAGAACATCTCGATAACCTCGTTATGATAATGCACTTCATCCTTGTGAAGAGAAGCTATAACAAGTGCTGAGGGCATCGAAATGACTTCAGAATTGTACATTTTATAAACTTCATTTTAGTCTGTCGTTTATCCAAATAAATGAATTTGTAGATTTGTTGACGAGATATCGAAATAGCGACACTTAGTTTATGGTAGTACGGATATTCAAGAGTCTCTTTATGGTAGTACGGATATTCAAGAAGTCGCATTTGTGTGATTGAACATCCATATAATGGTAGAAAAGACTCATCAAGTGCCATTTGAATTTGAACAATTCTTAGTTAGACTGTAAAATATGAAAGGATCTATTTCGTACTAATATATGGACGTTCAATCACATTATTTACATCATTGGTGAGTCCCATTTTGTGAAAAAACAGAGGCGACATAATAATATTAAAAAGTCGGTAGTAATTTTTAGACCAATTTAACAATGAATAATTTATTACATTATAAAATTTGCAATAATAATAAATACTATACAAATCACATATTTACTTAAAAGATTACATATTTACTTAAAAGATTTCCGAGATGAGGACATTTTCAAAATGGATTACATTATTGGTTAGTAAATGCCGTCATCTTTACATTTTGGAACCTTGTACATGTAGATTAAACACAAAACATCACAAGAAAATTAATTTTTTAAGGTCGATCAAATCACTATATCGAACACAATTCAAAAGCTGTCAATTTTCTATGTATTTACTACAACCTTAAGTAACATAAAATCCGCCATTACAAAAATGTCCAAACAAATCACCCAAAGTAAAACACTCCCTTATATTAGAAGTAGACAAAGACATGTATCTAGCACTATGCAAAAAATGGATTAGGCCTTTTTTAATTACTTGGTTTACGGACACCGCCGGCCGGTGGAGTCTCCGCAAAATGAAAATAATAATTTTTTTTACCGCCGCCAACGTACATTTTCAGAAACAAATAATATTTTTTTTACCGCTGACGGAATGAAGGAAGAAAACATCTGGAAATAATAATATTTTTTTCACCGCCGGCGACGGACATTTTTAGACGTCGAATGAAGAAAATTTTAGACGTCGAATGAAGAAAATTTTTAGACGTCGAATGAAGAAAAACACGTCTGAAAAATGGAAATAATAAAGAATTTTTTTTCTTCTATTTACCACAGACGGAATTTTCAGAATTCCGACGTCGAATGAAAAATGGAAATAATATTTTTTTTTACCGCCGCCGCCGCCGGGATTTTTTTTTGAGAAGTTTGTTCCTTAAACCTAAACCAAGTAATTAAAAAAGAAGGGAGTATTTAATGGATAATTCGGGTTAAAGAATTAAACAAAAATTTAAATAATAAATAAAAAAATTTGACAATTTAAATAATAAATAAAACATTTTGACAAAAGAAAATTGATCATATTTAAAAACCATGGACATGCATGCAATACAAATGATGTTAATAGGAACAAGAGGGCATAGAATAATAATCAGAAAATGAAAAGATTTAAACCATTTCGATTAACCAGAGGTTCTGCTATTTTTTGGCTTTTATTTCGGAAATAGAAATCAACAATTATTTTTTCTTTATGTAAATGACTTTGACTTTGGTCTCATAGTCATTCTTATTATAGGATTTCAAGAGAGAGAGAAAAAATCAAATCATAATTTTAAATCCTTCCAGTGAGAATTTTTTTTAAAGAAATGGCGCAGAATTATGAGGATGATTTCAACCTGTTTGCAGAAGATGACGCGTTGTTTGGGGTAGAGGGACAGATTCAGGCCGCCCAAGGCGTAGGCGTTAACAGATTGGAGAGAGATGCAGAGGTGGACTTACTGATGAACTTTGACCTAGGCGTGCAAAACCAATTAAAGAATTTCTGGCGGAAATAGGCGATGTCCTGGATCTACAGATGGAAGTTAAAAGAATACTACACTCTCTTTCCGGATCATTAACAAAAGAAAGAGCCCTGCCATGCATTTCTTCTCAAATTAGATTGCGGACCATGCCAGGACCATGGCGTAAGAATGAGAGATAAGTGTAATGATCTAACGAGGCAATCAGCCCTGATGCTTACTAGGGAGACAAGGACCATTTACCAGGAAACGGATGCAAGTTTAAGGGAGGAGGCCAACAGAATGAAAAGGTCTCACCTGGAGCTCCTAGAAAATAGAAATGACGAGAGAAAGGACTACATAAAAGCTCTTACCAAACTGCAAGCGGCAACAGTCCTGAAACTGAGGGCGCCCCCGTCCCTATCGCCGGAACGAAGAAGCAGTGCAGGGTGGTACGGATGGAACCGTGAAAATTGAGGAAGTTATGAGAAATAAAATTTATGTAAAAATATAAAAATAAAATTCTCACTCTAAAGGGCTAAATTGCTATAAATCAAGGTGTTATTTCAAGTTTAAATGGACTATACCCGCTTATTTTATCAGGCAACTCCTCTGGTGGTTTTGGCTGGAAAGAGGTGTTCTTGATAAATGAGAAAACAAATCTATGCAAGCCGGATCTTGGTTTTAATTGAATTATGACTTTTGAGACCGAAAGAGGACTGTGAGTGCATGTATACTAATGGTTTTGATTTTAACCTTTTTTTTTCTCAACCAGAATATTTTTTGTTTACCAGGTTCAAAAATGAGTGATCTATTTAATGATTTGAGAAATGCAACTCCGGAAGTGAGGAGAATTGTTTCTAGAATAGTTAGTAATCCACGATTATCTACAGTTAGGCCGATACAACCAGTAAGTAACAATTTTTCTTCTCGAAAAGTATATACATTGTACAAGTATAACTGATTCACCAATATAGGCTTTAGATTTAAAGACAGTTGTGAATATTCCAATAATTTTTTTGGGGGGAGGTTAAAGACTTGAATTGACCAAGAGCTGCCAATCGCTTTTTATGTTACCCAAGAATTGTCTGTTTTACTAATTTTGTGACGTCAATGCGATATTTCATAAGATTACAGGGTGTTTTCTCTATAACGCCTAATCGCTGAATATTTGTCAGTAATTTTATTTGACAGTTTGAGACATTTTAATGTTATGATTGGTTTATTGCAATTCCAACTGATTCATTAGACTCATATCATTTGTGTATAAAAGGTTTGACTATTGATTAATATTGATAATTAAATAATAAGTAATAAGCAATTATCTCATATTCCAGACTCCAGCTGCCACTGCAACTAGTGCAATGTCGATAGCATTCACCCCTACTGGTGGGAAGGGGTCTACTAAGAAGAAAAAAATCATCATTTATTCCTGCATCAAAGAAGGCAAAAAAAGGTATTTATATACCGTATACACAATTGGGTGGAATTATTGCCGGAGGGAGCAATTTCGACGGCCCCCCCAAAAAAATCTCCGAAAATATGCTTTAAATAGGCAAACTATACATTTTAACCTTGAATTTACTATTTCATCATTGTTTCTACAAATATTTATATATGAAACTTGAGAAGAAGCGCGGAAAATGCCTGGCCGATCGCGTAGTCACACAAACTGCTATATCAGGGTTTTAAGCCTGTTCTGTCTCTGCATATATTCCAAGGAGATGTCCCTGTATACTTAACGAAAACGAACATGCCCGCGTTCAGGTCGGCCATGATATGATGTAGTAGGGGAATTTCAAGAGCTGACATATCATTTTCGGTCCAGCTTTCATGCATAGGGTTTCAGAGTAAAACATTTTGTCTTAAATAAATGAGCCGCTGTTTGGACCATTGTTGAATTGATTAATACGGAAGAATGGGCAAGCGTAGGATAAGAAATGACTCAAACTTTAGGTTTAAAATAAGGAAAAGGCGAGAAAAATGTTTTTAACCAATAAAAGTAGAATAAGCGCATACGTAATAAGACAAGCCTCGGGGGGTTTGGTGGCACGCACGGGAGAGGCTGGCTAGCCCAGTCACATAAAACTTATCATTATTATTATTCTGATAATATTCCAGTGTCGTATAGTGAAAATTTTAGGCAACACATCCCCCGGTTACTCACGTAAACCGAGGCAAATCTACTTTTGAATATCCCTCGGTATCACATAGTTACCGTGGTGAACATATTATGCAACGTCCCCCGTTTATTGACAGAATCCGAGGCGAACCTCACCATGAATATTCCTCGGTATCACAAAGCTACCGTGGTGAACATATTATGCAACATCGAGTTTACGGATGTCGCAGATAATTTTAGGCTGACAGACAGAAATAGGCGTTCCCAATTGATACAATGTTTAAAAGGAAAAGCGTGTCCTTCACCGAAGTGATTATATGGCGCGAGTTAACAGATCGTTACAAAAGACGCGACGATTTCAAAACACTTCAGGACCAACTGAAGGGAAAAAAACAAAAGTCCGAGTCCTTTAAGGAATTAGGACAGAGTATCCTTAACATAGTTAGGCGAATGGATGCATCTGCATCAGCTTCTGAGTTAAGCAAGAGGCAATGGCTCTTTCATATCTGACATATCTCCTGGATGCCATTCAGGACGACTATGTCAAAACATGGACCAAAAACAGGGGACCGAAGTCGCTGCGCGACGCAAAAGACATTGCTAATGAGAAGAAAGTAAGGACGTTAATAAGCCTCTCGTAGTCATAAATAGTAAAACATCGACATTTATTAGAATAGATCTTATACAAATCCAGCATGTTCCAAAACCGGAAGTAAACCCATGAGGCAGACTCCGGACTAACTATAATTATGATGATGAAGGCACATTTATGCAATAATATAGAAGTTTTTCTCAAGGCCCACCAATCTTTTAGAGTTCGCCCCGAACTCGGATATAAAATTAAGCAATAGATACGAAGTATAAAGTAAAGTTAATTTGACAATAATATAATAGCGCGGCCCTTCTCATTACATCATTAAGTAGTGTTGAAATGGCTGAAATGTTGGTTTCTCCAAAGTCGCCTATTTCCAAGTCATTGGCAATGTGCTTATGCATCTTAAACATCAGGTTGAATCCCTCTTGAACGTTATGAAGGATTGTAGGTAGGTGTCAAATATTTTAAAAGAGGAGATTGGTAAAATAAGGCGTTCAAAGACACGAGATACAAATGTGATCAAAACAGGAGATGTAAAATGACTGAAATAGGCAGTGAAAGAGCTCACCCCGCCTGTGTAGATTGGTCCAAGGGCAATTGATTACAAAGAAGATTAGGAAAAGAAGCCTTTGGACTACAGGAACTGAAAGATGACCCTCCAGAGCGAAATCATTCTCTTACACCTTAGTACAAACGACATTTCAGAACTACTAGAAAAAAATTGATGAAGGTGCTAGATCATTGTGTTCAGATTGGGACTACAGCGGATAAGGAATATATAACAACAATATTTAAGTTAAAGAACGAAGATGGGGAATTCCAAGAGTGGGCTTTACTTATCAAAAAAGATAACGTTATCTGTGAAGATTTTGTTAAATTAAGACAATAGATATATGAATCGCATGTTAAACAATCCGCATATATAAAAGGTTCTAAGGAAATAAAGGATTATGATCTGAGGATCCAAATAAAGTTACCGTCAACAAGAGTACAAATCAATGCTGAAAATCAAGAGCAGTGGCTCCCTGTTCGTCATATGATTATGACAATTTGTTGAACTGTCAGAAAAAATAATCAGAAAAGCTTTTAAAGATCAGCAGCGAAACACTAAGATTTTGCATGCACCCCATGAATGCTTTTTCCTAGACGTTATGTCTAATTCTCTACATACTTACTAAAACTTCAAGTCTCATACGATACAGAAAAATATCTTTGCGTGCCCCATGCTTTTACTTGAAATAAAATTTGTTTTTAGCTGTTAATTTTTGTTATCTGAATTTAGCTAGCTATTTATTTTGTTAGAACTGATTTGGTTATATCCGTTAGTTCGCATAAATATATCAAACTCCATATATTGTCTTTTTAATTAAAAAAAAAAGTGGCGACTCGAATCGTTGATTTTGTCAGTCACCTTGTTTCTATGAAGGATAATATAAACGTCATTTTCTCGAGTATACTCCCCCGGTACGGTATCCCTGTAGCTGACGAAGTAAGGAAAATGGTTAACTGTGAAGCAGGTTTACTGTTTAAGAGGTTACCATCGAGTAGCGACACTGTTCCAGCTATGAAAAAGTCTATATACGCCTCCTTGATGCATTGTAGTGATCTATCTCCAGCTCAGAGGCCCAGATACCCCTGATACTTGGTGTAAATTTAAATCTGATACTACGTATCTCCCTTAAGTAATATATATAATCCTTAAACCGATCTACAAGGATTTGAGCGATGAAAAGTTGTTAAAGCTGTGCCTCCATGGGATGACTCAAAATCCTAATGAAGCCATAAACCAGATTATATGGGATAGATGTCCCAAACATAATCTTTGTAAGCAGGACAACCCTAGAAAATGGTGTCTGCTCTGCAATTTCAAACTTCAACGATGGAAGTATTGCTATAATTGGCATTCTAAAAGCTGCTGGACTTGTTCCCGGTACTAATGCACGTGCCAGTTGTGCCATGTTAGACTGTGTCAGAGTTAGAATTTCTGAACGCTGTTTTGAAATTCTGTAAATGTTACCGCTGGTGACAATGAACCTGCTGTTAATAATAGGATGAAATAAGACCACAACAGTCTGGAAATGGCCGCCCGTTTATTAACATTAACATTCAACAAGTTGGCTCGATGAAAGAGTTAGGATTTACTTGGAAAGCAATATGGTAGCGTTCTTGGTGTTAGTGATAGGACACTGCGAAATCGACGTGATGAAGGCATTTTTAAGGACTTTGATGTACAACCTAGCCGTATGTGCATGAGAACTTTTTTTCATTTTTATGATTTGTCTTATCTTTTATTTGCATTCGAAAAGTTTCATAATGTGATTTTGAAATATGCCAGCAAAAGGAACGCATTCCAGTACATATAATGATGGCTAGACAACGCCTTGCTGCTATTGATCATAACTATAATGTAAATAGACCATATTCGATGACAAGCCAAGGTCGCCGAATAACTGATGACGGGCGCATTGCCACTCTGGAGGATATGTATTACTTGCTTTCACCACATTATGGGGACAAACCCCATGAGACTAATTTAAGGAATTACCCAGGTAAAACTACATAATTTCATAATTTTGATAAATGCGACACAACATATACGATTGTATTTTAGGCGATTTGTAATTAGTGAAGAAATGTCTAAGTAAAAAAATGCATTCCTGCCTTCTGGTTCCCTAAACTCCACAATATATTAAACCTGCATTTACCTGCATTTAACAAAATTTGAAAAATCTACTGAAGTTTTCTTGGGTGATTGTAAATGATGTTTGACACCCATTTTAATTTTGTGTTCATGGAAAATCATCCAGCTGAAAAAGAGAATCCATCTAAGAAAAGAAAAGCTGAGGACAACACACGAAAGAAACTTTGCATCCAAAAATCTGACACTTCAGGTTACTATCGACATCGACCAAAAATGTATAGATTACAATAAGTTGGAACAAAACTGGGTTGCAGCTAGAGATGTATATATAGATCGCGTTAACGAAGCTCTACGCCTGCATTAAGATTTTAGATGCATCCTACGCATACGTAGAAAAGAAATCCTTTTTGTCAAGGTCGACATTGAAAAGCAAAAGCGTCGGGAAGATTTGATAATTTTCTTGAGAGGTTTAAAGAACGGCTAAATTAGAACTTGAAACTCGTAATCCAGTCCTATTTAAGTACTTAACTGATATTTGGTATGTTAAAGAAAGGCATATGAACGCTAATGTTCCGATAAATTACGTCTTCGTGCTCCATGTTAATAACTGCAAAGCCCCTGATTGCATTCACCCTCTTTGTGGTGGACGTTCACGATCTCATGTTGAAAGGTGGTTTAGCAATGGCCCGTCGTTAGGTTTGGTACCATTGCCAGTATGAATGGGGCAGTGAATGCCAAAAGAAAACTTGTGAAGGGCCCTGCACGGGCCACTTCATGGACCCTAAGGCTTATCCTACTAAAATGACACATGGACACATTTAAGGACATGGTAAAAAACTAAATGTCCAGAAAGGAAAATACCAAGTTTGTCTGACACCAGATGGATGATGACGTAAATACCGTGAAATTTTGCTATCCCGCAGTACGCGATACGCTTAGAGAAGTCATTGATAACCACTGTATGAAAGTTATTAAAAAGAAGGCCGAAATTAAAGGCGTTTTAAATAAACTATTGACTTTCGAGTTCATCCTGCAATTAGTGCTCTGGTATTCAACCAAAATTGCTCAACAATATTTTTGAAGAGTCAAGTTCAGACAACCCTTTCGCAGATGCAGCATACGACAAAATCTTGAACTTGTTATAAAGTATTCTGGTGATTTCAGGCAGATGGTGTCTAAGATTTCTTGCTTCTCCAAGTCCTCATTTTGACGAAAATGCATTGGAGAAATTGGAATCACTAGCAGAAATGTATAAAGGTGATATTAATCAGTGTCTTTTTATTGGCGAATTTAAAGCTGCATGCGCTTTCATTCACTTCATTGGTTAAAAAGCTGAACGCCGATGGCCGTGAAATCTGTGGTTAAGATTCTTAAAACAATGCATGGTTCATGATTCTAGATGATGGTGCCCTTGGTGTATGATAAGTTGAAAAATTGTATCCCAACCTTTGTTCTCTCATGAAGATTTTTCTCGCAATACCTGTTACGTCTACTGCTCATTATTGAGGAGATATTGGTTTAAAATTGTAGGGGATTTTCTCTTCATGAATAATCAAATGAGATATGGAGTTTAGGTCTGCATTTCCGTTGAGAAGAATACGTTCCCTTTGTATTTTGCGGCGCGGAGATGTTCCTTCCCCGCAAATCCGTGGCGCGGCGCTCGCTTTCTTGTTTCCAGAAAGGGCGCTGTTGTCAAAGATGGCGGTGACTTATAAAAATGTAGCAGTATCGACATTATCGCTCCTATTTGAATCTGTAGATATGTGTTTGAATTGAATAGGTTTAATTACTTTAAAGGAACATATTGGATTTATGAACATTTATAGACTTAAATTGTAAGTAGAGCTGATGAGTTTAACTTCTTACTATTACAGCATATTAGATCTTGAGTTCAAAGTACTGCACACTTCGCCATCTTATCACAGACCAGTATACATGCACTATACATGCAGCAGCATGCAGATATACGAAAAATCGATTTTAGTTCTGAGTTTAACACAGAACAGCGTGAGTTACTCGTTTCGTGAATCGATCTATCACATGCAAATGGGCCTACTAATGCCAGAAAACGCCTGAGGCTAGATGATCCTGCTGAAGATCAACCAGAATTACCAGATGACATTTTAAACACAGCTGAAGATCCCCAAGACATCATCAAAAGATTAGATGATGAAGTCAACAACCTTAGAATTGAAAGGGATGAATTGAAAGAAAATGTTGCAGCTATGGAAGATTCAATTGCAGAAGGTGGTCTGAACACTTCATGTGTTAAAAATGATAATGTCAAATGTGTGATGATGACAGGACTAAAATGGGACAAATTTATAGTGCTATTTGACTTTCTTAATGAATATTTGCCTAGCTCTAGGAAAGATAGTGTTCCTTTGATGGAGCAGTTCTTCCCGACTCTGGTTAGGCTCCGTCAAAATTTGACATTTGAATCGACTCATTGGTGGCGCTCTGGTTTGTTATGGTTTTTCTGATTTGTTTGTACTAAAATGTCTAAAATGGCGAATAAAAAAACCACAGTTGCTAATGCTGCTACAAGGCTATCTTCTGCAAAGCAGTCTGATAAAACTGTGAATGACTGTCAATTACCTGTCACCGCTATATCGATTAATGATAATAAGAATTGTTGATTCTGAAGTAAAACGTCAAGATGAAGTTAAGGCTTTACGAGAAGAATTGGAAGTACATGTATGTTCTTTATTGCCTTTAGTAAGGAATGTACGTTTATAAGAAGAACGCTGTTATGCAAGGACGTTAAAGACGTTCAAAAAAGACAGATTAATTTAAATGGGTTATTGATCCGGATCTCATACCGGCAAATTTCATCTGTTTAGACAAAACGATAGACTTTTACTTTCGCTGAAAGAGCGTGAGGAGCTCTAGTACAATTATTATGGAGGCCGATTTTGAGGCACTGATCGCAAAAAACAAAGTGTTAGTCGATGAAGAGATGAACCGATTCAAGATGAACCTCTTTATAAGGGGCTTCAATAACTTATGCCGCATGCCGCAGCAAATATGCTGGTGATGCCATTTTTTTTAGGATAAGGACTGTACGTAACTTCTATGGAAAGATTACTTAAATTGTTTGAAATACTGTTGCCTATAGATTCAGAACTATACCGAAAACGAAATTTTTATTTAGAAACTATTTCAGTTGTTAATTATAATGATGGGTACAATATACAATATTTTTGTCCCAAATGCTTAAGGGCAATCCAAAAATCTGTCGAACTAACATGGACATGTGAAGTATGTGAACCAAATGAAACATTCACCGAAAAATTGATAATGGAAAACGGACATTTTTTCATGAATTTCGATATTGAGGCATCTATTAGCAAAACTGTTGAATTGGGAAATATATTGACGAATCTTGACCATCGGTTCAAGAGGAAAAAAACGAATGTGCCTCATCTCTTGAGGATATTTATGATGGTTCTCTATACAAGGAAATCTGATGAACGACAGAAATAGTCTTAATATCGACGGTGTGCCTATATTCAAATCATCCAACTACTGAATCTGGCCGATTCAGTTTGTGATAAATGAATTACCACCGAAATTGCGAAACGCCAATATCATGTTAGCAGGACTCTAGTTTGGAGATACAAAACTAGTAATGCATTTATTTCTCGAGAAATGTTGTCTGAGTATGAATAGCCTTGAAAAAATGGTACACTGGAGGGTTAAATTACTTAGGGAGAGTGTAGATTTTACATTAAATTACATGTAATTTGTAGAGTCGGAGACTGAGATTACAAGTTAAGCACACGGATTTCAAGCAGTATTGAAGATGGACACTCATCCGAATTTGTAAGTATAAATAAATACTAGAATGATGATCTAAGAACTGAGAATGAAAAGGATGAAAACTGCCGAATGGCACTTGATCGTAGGCATTCTACACTACAGGGTGACCAGTTTTTTGGAATTTCAAAATTCCCTGATTTTTCCCTGAAATCCCTGACCATTTCAAAAAATTTCCCTGACCAAGCTACAAATGAAATTGTCTTTTGCATGAAAATGTATTTCACAAGAAATAATTTGTCGTGAACTAATTCTCAGAAATAAAATTCCCTGACTTTTTGAACCAAATATTTTTCCCTGATTTCCAGGTGACTGGTCACCCTGCACTAGTGATCTCTAGATAAACAAAAATTAGGAAGATGGTAAAATCATTGATGGATGTTCATTTTCACAAATGCAGATATGTTTAGTAGTCTCCCAAGTTTTTGTCATCAAAGTGATAAAGAAGTGTGATGGGAAGGCAGGGAAGGCACCTCAAAATGATATAGCCAAAGTAGTCGCGGAGTGAATTGGGGTCTCAGAATGTGAGACAATGCAATACACAAGAAATATGTTAATATCAGTTCAAGCACAGTAAGGAACCTCCTCCATGAGCGAAAATAACACAGCTACAAAGCAGCCACCTTCCCAAGCCTTACGCGTGCACATTAGTTCAGCCGCCGTCTCTGGGTACAGCAGAGGATGACCTTTGGACAGAATTACTGGGACAATGTTGTGTTTACGGATGAATCCAAGTTCAATTTAATCTGTTCGGATAATCTAAAGACTCCGAATGAGAGAACCGCATTGGCACAGCTTTCCCCAAATGTTACTCCAAGAAGGCCTGTCGAAAATACTTTAAGAACGACTCGGAAATTCCCGATTGAGAGAGTTCCATTCACGATTATATTAGCTTTTATTTTATTTTCAACTATCTATTAGTCAATGCTGAAAAATTTAATCTTTCTGTACACTGTAAACTTAGAAGAATTATAAATATTTTGGTTTTATATTGAAGCTTTAATTTAATTAGTTCATCAATTTAAAATTGTCAATGTGGTTGTCCTGAGCTTCCTGAAGATGACCCAAAGGAGTACTTAGTCAAAGATACGCCAGCTCATGGAGCTCTAAAATTTATTGTCTTGAACCCAAAGCTGTTAAAACAGTTCGATGAGTTTTGTCGATTCCGACATACTTATATACTAGAAAATTTAAACAATGAAACTATTATAATGTAATGGCGAAGAAATATGGTCAAGACATGAAGCTACAACAGAAAATATACCAACATAAGATGAGACGCAGTGGCAGCGAAAAACATCAAATCTATACTTATGAACAAGAATGCGAGACAATGCAATGTGGACATTTACACAAGAAAGAGACGCTTTGTCCCTTTTTATCCTAAGAGACAGGCTTTAAATATGGTGTTTCAACTAAACCTCTTGAAGTCAATGCTGAAATATTTAATTTTTTATAAATTAATACCCTATAGTGAACTGAATAGGAACTTGAGGTAATTTAGTTTTTTACGACTGATACGAAGAGTATCATAATTTTTTAGCGGACAAAAAATTGCTTTACAATATGAATCATTTGTCTGACAAAAAAA